>CM076584.1:105231821-105525607 GCA_034641835.2 Pinus albicaulis
ATTACCGAAAGATTTCTTCATAAATTAAATTTAATTTGTTTAATTTGTTTTTTTTTGTTTTTTTTAAATTTTGTTTTAAAAGAATATTTTAGATTAATTATTTTTTAAAATTTAAAATTTATTTATTAAATTTATTAAATTTTAATTTAATTTAATTTTTTTTTTTTAATATTTTAGTTTATTTAGTTTTTCATTTTTAAAATTTATAAATGGTTTCATTTAAAAAAAAAAACAGTAAATTTATGGATTTTTATTTATTTTTTATTTTTTAAATTATTTGCACGTGGTTTTTTTTTTCTTATTATTATTATTATTTTTAATTTAATTTTTTCTTTTTTGTATTTTATTTTTTTTAATCTAAATTTTAATTATTTTTAAATTTTCTATTTTAATTTTTTTTTTTAATTATATGGTTTTTTTTAATAACTTAGAAAAAAATGTTTTTGATGTTTGTTTGTTTGTTTGTTTGTTTTTATTTTTTTTAATTTTTTTTGGTTAATTTTTGTTTTTTTTCTTTAAATTATGTGTTTTTTTTTTCAAATTTTGTCAGTTCTTTTGATATAATTTTCGAATATATATATATATATATATATTTTAAATTTATTTTTTTAAAATGTTTTTATTTTCTACTAGTTAATTTTGTTTTTTTTTTTTTTACATTTTTATTGGTTTTTTTATTGTTTATATATATATATTTTTATCTAAGTTTTGTGTTTTATTACCAACATGAAAATCACCACTCAAAAAAAGGTTGATGTTGCATCAATACGTTTCAAAATTAGCATGAAAATCACCGCTCTAAGAAAAAAAAAGTTGATGTTACATCAATATGTTTCAAAATTAGCATGAAAATCACTAACATTTTAAAGAAAATATTCATACTTCATAAATAAAAATATTAGAGTGTCAAAAATGTGCACAAAAAAAAAGAGTGATTCTGCATCTCCACTTTTCAAAATCGGGTGCTTTTTATGCTACCAAAAAAAAGTAGGTAACAGTGCGGTTACCTAGTTCATCGGTAACAGTGTTAAAACCCTAGGTGTGGGAATGCTTAAGAACAATTATCAGTGTTGTCTTCTAAGTTCTCTATAGCCCTTTCAAGTTCATTCATTTTTGTCCAGTTCACCTCATCTTCTTCCCTTTTTCATTAATAATTTCTAAAAAATTATCTCCATGTTTGGTTTCTTGGTGTGCCTCCTCCATGGTCATTTCTGCCATTTGTTTCACTATTTGGCACTTGTTGGGCCATCAAGCTCAAAACCTTGATTGTTCTTGCAAACAAACTTCTTCCCCTCTTCTTGCTATGCTGTGTTTATTGAGGAGTCGATCTTTCACCTTAACAACTCTCTGCTGATAGTCACTTTAACACCCCTACAGAAGAGTCAAAATTCACATTCATATTTGCAGAACTTGAACTTGATAAACTAGTCCTCCTCAGAGATTTTCCGATCTTTCTTGGACAACCATGTGTTAATCTTCCTTTACATTTGAGCCAGCTTCTAGCATAGGAAAAGCAATGCTTAAAACACCAAGGATGACTCTAAAACCTATGAAACCCTAATGACCTAGTGGGAGGATCCTTTGACCTAGTCTTTCACTGAAACTTGGCTTGGGGTCTTCAAGTGTAAAAACAGAGTATTTGAAAAATTGATGTATTGAAGATCCAAAATCCAATGTACTTGATTTATCTAAAGAGTCTACAAAGATAGTTTTGAGACCATCAATGCTTGAGGAACCTGGTGAACTTGGGAATGAATAGGCTCATTGGTAACCCTAGATGAAAGTGGTGTTATGGGCAAGGGAAAAATAGAGAAATGAGGTTATTGGTGGGAAAATATGATAGAGATGAGTGGCACAATCCCATAAGAAGTTTTTAGGAGTGGTAGGGTGACCATGAAATGGAAAAAACGGTAGAATAGTGAAATTTTTTCCATAAGGATAATGAAGGCAGTGAGACTTCTAAAACTCACAATATTTAGGGAAATTTGTTTTTAGAAATCTAGAACCAATACTTAGTCATCTATAGATAGTTAAAATTACTGATGACTAACAGAGTTAGGTAAAGTGTGTTTATTTACTATGTACTTTTGTAACTTATAATTTGACGGTCACGATATGTAGTGATTCGACAATTCATTCTCTCCTCGGTATTATTGACACTTGATCCATGGCTTTACACCCGATTGGTCCATGATCTCTATTTAAAGAGCATGGAGGGTCATTTTTTTGGTGATTGTTTATGAGAGAAGCTTATGCATATTTTCTTTCTTTATATTAATAAGTTTCCTGAATTGGCTGTGTTGGCTCATATCGTGCACTGTTTCCCTCTTTGAGGGTTTTAACCACATCAAATATTGGTGTATTGATCCGTGATCTGTTTGTGAGCATTTACCTTTGGTGTTTGATCTGAGTAACTTACCCTATAAATTCCTACATGGTGTCAGAGTTGTTTTGAGGGCCACATCCGTTGTTTATCCAAATATGAAGCCGGTTTGATTGCTTGCGACTGTCATTTTCTAGATCTATTGTTTCTGATCACTTTTGGGCCCGGAGAACTCCTTTGTTGTGTCCAGAACCTTTGTTATAGTGAGGAACCCCTTTCGCTTCATGCGAAACGGTTTCTAGTTGCCCAAGTTATGTCATTTTGGATCTGGAGGTATAACGTATTTTTTTTGCAGTTATATTTATTTATCCTTCTATTTTTTTTGGTTTATAGTCTTTTTTTTATTACCGGATCTATTCCCTCTTCTCTTTGTATGCTCTTTTCTATGTGTTGTGTGCGATCTGGCAAACCATAAACAAAAAGACTATATTTTTCTGTTACATATGCTCTTTCCCTGTGACTTTGTGTGATCTCGGGAAATCATAAATAACGAGAAAAATATATAGTTTCCAGACAGACTAAACGAAAATCTAACGTTCTGTCGTTAGGCTTGTATTTTTGTTGTTGTTTGCGCAGTTGTTTTTTGCAAGAAAAATGCATGCAACCCGAAATGAGGCAAAAAAAAAAACCCTTCCTCCTTTCAAACAATTACAAAATAATTTTACTAGCTCAATTGGTGTAAAGTTACTTTATGATAACTGAGGTCTCGGGTTCAAGTCTCTTTGTTAAACTTCTTTTTCTAAAAAGATTTTGGTCAAGTTATTTTTTATTACTTTTTGGCAAGTTACATTTTTTTTTAAAGGGGTTTTATTTAAAAATCACATATAACTGTTATGTTTTAAAGTTACTTTATGTAATAGTTTTTCTCACCCATTATAAAAAGTGAGTCACATAAAGTAGGTTTCTTTTTAAAGTGAGCTCACATAAAGTATTTGTTTTAAAAGTGAGTCACATAAAGTAGTTTTTTTTTAAAGTTATGTTATATAATAGTGTTTCTCACCCACTATGTAATAATGTTTTTAACCCATTACATTAACTTTGGAAAAGGGGGTGGGCGGGGATTTTTATTTTAAAGAAATTACAACTTCATCATGAACTTTCAACCTATCACATAACTACTCAGGATCAACTACAACCTTTTTTCAAAAAGGCAACTCTTCTTCATCTGGAAGCTGTTTTGAGAGCCGTTTTTTTAATCGGCATAATTTTTTGAGATATTTCCATTGGAGCAGTTAGTTTCAACCTTTACAGTTTCGGTTTTTTAAAATGGAAAGTGCATGCCTAGTTATTCTTAACAACACTAATTATTTCAAATGGATATCCCACATGGTAAACTTGCTTAGAAGTAAATGGACTTATAGAATAGCCTTAGGACAAGAATCTAAACCTACAGATGCAGATCAAAAGGATAAATGGGAAAATAAACAAGATCAAGCATGAGAGTTGATAGGAATGTCCATTGCACAAAAAATAATTAGATTTCATATCCAAGAAATTGACTCCCCTGCTGAAGCTATGAAAAATCCAAATAATGTTTTTGTCGTTCAAAATGAAATCAGAGCCCACCAACTTGAAAATGAGTTGCTTACTTTGGACCCCAATCATTTCTCCTCTATTGAAGATTTTTGTCCAAATTTAAGACCCTTAGAATTCTTTTAGAAGATTGTAAGGTCAAAAAGGAAGATGTTAGTCTTATCTATTCCATTCTTTCTAAGCTAGGCCCTGCATACTCTGTATTTGTTTCCACCTTCCATTCCACTAGAGAAGCCCTCATTTCTCAAGGAACGACCTACAAGTCCCCCTCTTTTGATGCCTTATGCGATTCTTTGATAAGAGAACAAGAAAAAATCTTACACCTTGGTGTTATTAACACTGGAAACTCTTCTAAGAAAACCTTAGTAGCCCAACAACAACCATATCCAAATAATCCTAAGAAGTGGTGAGCCCTAGTATTTCACCAAGTGTGTTGAAATAACTAAGGGCTGCCCTCCTTTAATTTATCAACCTGGGGTTTGTACAAACTTGGAGGTGACAGTGCTATATACACAATAGATGCGTTTTTCTGATATCATCCTCTTTTGCTTTACAAAAGGGTGCTATTTCTTAAACTATGATAGAAACTGAAAAGTAAATTGCTAGAAGGAAATGACAGAAAGGAAACTAATTTAATGTGCAGAAAGGAAATGACATAAATGAAACTAATTTGATTTGCAGAAAACCTAAATGACCGAAAAGAAACTAAACTATATTGTTGAAAAGAAATGACATGAATGAAAGTAATTTAATTTGTAGAAAACGAAATGTCTGAAAAGAAACTAAACTAAGTTGCACCTAGTTAGGCCAATCGAATACACACACCCTACTTATCCTCTGATCTATTTACCATGCTATCATGCCTCTAACCATGCAAATATTCATGATAAACTAGACTTGACAAATTGTGGCTTGTAGTTTGGAGGAAAACGGGCTAAAGATGCTAATGGAGGGCTTGAAAAGATGGGACAAGGCTTAGAGGTGTGGAAAGATGGGTTTTGAACCTTATTAAAACTTTATTATAGCGCAAAAATGATTTGAAGCAGAATAATTTGAAAAGTGCGATGGCAGAGTTGCGATGGACGATGAAAATGCGATATGCAATATCGAAATCGCAATATCTCAAAGTTGGAGGGATAGCGAAAGTGTTGTTCGGGAGCGGGAGTGAAATGTGAAATGCAATGAGGTAAAAATTGCAAAAGGCGAAGTGTGATGGGCCAAAAGTTGCGATTTGCGATTTGCGATGTGGTAAAAGTTCTAAAGTGCGAAATGCGATATCGCAGTTCGCAATATCGTAAACTTTGAAGGGTTGTGGAAGTGTTGTCTAGGAAAATTTGCGGTGACGTGGCAGTGGGATCAGCGGCAGAGTACAGAGAATATTGCAATCAGCTTCGGGAGCGGTAAGTATTAAAGGAACCAAATAAAAACTGCGATTTACGATTTGCGATGGGGATAAAAACTGCGAAATGCGAATGTGATAGGGATGATGTGGCAGAATGCTACATTTATGGCGCAATCGGCATGTGGAAGTGGTAAGTATTAAAAGAAAACACGAAAAGGTTTCTAAATGCGATTTCCATGTGCGATGCGGTGGAGCTATCGCAATCGGCGTGTGGAAGTGGTAAGTCTTAAAAGAAAACATGAAAAGGTTGTGAAATGTGTCTGCGATGTGAGATGCAGCAGTGCTATAGCAATCAGAGTTTGAAAGTGGTAAGTCTTAAAAGAAAACAGGAAAAGGTTGTGAAATGCGATTGCGATGTGCGATGCGGTGGAGTTATCGCAATCGGCGTTTGGAAGTGGTAAGTCTTAAAAGAAAATGGGAAAATGTCATGAAGTGAAATTTGCGAAGTAAGATAGCGGGAGATTCGCGGAGAAAAGGTGGAGGTCGAGTTTTAATGGTTTTCAAGAATTTTGCGTTAAAAGGATAAGGCAACCATGAACAATAGAAACAAAGAAAAAAGGCGGGCTGAAGGGTTTAAGTGCTTCTAGGGAAAAAAGGTGGGTGCAGCAGTTAGAATAAGCGGGATAAAAAGAGGGAATGGAGGTGTAAAAACAATGTTCAGGCCGTGAAGACAGAGATGGAAAATAAAGTAGGAAGGCACCACGTAGCTGCTCTGGGGTTTTAGCAATAATTCCTGCAATTAACTTGCTAACTCATGCACAAAGAAACATACAAATGTGTAAAAATGCAGTGCAAAGGAAGACTGAAAAATGGTAATGCAACTCTACTTTTAATCTCAGAAACAATGAATAGAAATCAATTTTCTGGGTCTGTGGGAAGGTTCGCCCTCTTCGAGCTCTATTGACAGAGATGAGAAGGGGGTCTTGATCCACAAATTTTTTATTTTTCTCCTATATTCTATTACTCATGAGCAAATGAAACCTACAGCAACACATTGAAAGCAAAACTAATCAACAACTTGAAACATAAGAGAAGTTATTAGAAGTGGAACTAATGAAATGATAGAAAGTGGAGAACAAATACAACAGAGAGGTTGAGGCACGTGGATTGGGCCCTAACCCACAAGCATAGCTCTCTGAAACTTAAATCAATAAAATGAAATTAGTTTTCTCATTTCATAAAAGAATAGCCTCATACATTTCTGAAAGTTTGATCACTGAGTAAAATAATAAAAATCTCAATAGTGTTACACCATTTTTTGGTCATCTAACCCATTATCGTTAGATGAACCCAAGTACACCATGTAAGACCAATTTTACCCCAAGTAAAATCGCTTTCACCACATTTGTTTACATTTCTTGGTCATATTTAACCTAAAACAAGGTAATCAATTAAATAAATCATTATTTATTTAATTATTTCCTAAGAATAAGTTATTTAAATCACTATTTAAATACTATTCCTAGTTAAATTTGACTAAATCATTTTTAAATAATTAAATAAACCATTATTTATTTAATTATATTCCCCTCATTTCCCTTAAAATAATAAATAAATCATTTATTTATTTGTTATTTATAAATAAAGGAATTGACCCAAGTCAAAAACCCTTTTCCCTCCAACAAATGTAATAAAATATTCCTAAAGGGTGATTCTAGAATGTGATTAATAATATTTTATTCATGCACCAATTTCTAGAACACCCCAATATTTTGTTATAAATAGAAGGGTTTTCCCCATTCATTAGTCACCTCCATTGCATTAGATCACACTAGATCTACTCTTGGTCACCAATTTCATTTGTTTGCATTTTGAACTCCCATTGAGTTCCATGTTTGTTAGGGTTTTCCACATTAAACAAAGAGAGGAATTTTAGATCTGAAACACTGAGGACTTCCAAGAACCCATCCCACTGAGGAGAACTGGAAAACACCTTTCTTGTTTTCCTCTCAGGTGCCCCATTCTTCAATATAATATAAAATTCTTTTTATACATTGTTCTTGTCTTGTTCATTGGATGCATGGAGCCATTTTACATTTTATCTGCTTAATATCTTTTATGCTTAGATCTAATTTTATGCAGCAAAATTAAAGATATTTTGCAGCCATACTTGATGTTAGGGCTACTTGATATGCATAGCTAAAGTGATCTTTTATGACGAAAGAATCATACTAACAAATTGGCGACTCCACACGGGTTTTCTTTTGCGACCATTGTCGTTTTCTATCTTACTGCATATCCAGCTGTTTCAGACCCTAGGGTTTCTCTTCCACTTTTTATTTTCCCTATTATTTCCATTTTTATGCTATTTTCCCCCTCTAAAACCCTCAAACATTCAAATTTATAACTTCCGTGTGATTCTAGCCTTTTTTGCGCAGGTGACCGACATCAGCCATTGCTAAGACGACAAAATTTTCTAAAATCTGCCACCGCCAGACCCGGATCTGCAGGTCGCACTTATCGTCCCAAAAAGTGCAACCTGGCCTTGAGGTCACACTTTTCTGCCCTAAATCTGCGACCTGGCCTGAAAACAGGCCCAAACCTGCGACCTACAATTTTTTCTGCACTCTGCCAGTACTTTTTCTGGGTTTCACTGAAGCTTCTGTCAGGGTTTTACAGCCTCTGTCTCCACCTGTTCAGACCTGTTGCTGATCTATTTCACTCACCTAAGTGGGACTCCTACCCCTTAGGGCTTTAGTTCCCTCCACTTTTTGTGGGAGAGTTTGTTGCTGTTTTCAGACATCTGAATTTCCAGAAGTTTCAGCCTTATTTCAGATCTGATAACCTCCTGTTTAGATCCTCACAGGTCAGCTTTTCTTCCATTTCTATACACTGCCTTTCGCTTTGTTTGGGTTCATCTCTCGGGCCACCTCTTTGGCCCCCCTATTTTTAGTTGATCTCCTATTTTCTAGCAGCAACCTTGCCCTTGCCTCTTTGCTGCTTTCTGCACCACTTTTCAGCAGATTTATTCATTAGATCCCAGTCCCTCCGGACCTTAGATCTATTGATCCCTTGTTAGCGTGCTCTGCCCCTTCTAGACTAGTTTTGAGAGACCCACCTTCTTGGGTTCGATTGCTGCCCTTTTTAGTTGCTAATTTTTTGTTCTTTCAGTTTTATTTACTGCAGATTTCTTTTCCATTACGCAGCACACTTTTTCTTTTACCCTCGAAATGTCTGGATTTAATCAATTAAAATTAACGCATGCCACACATTGACCCTAAGAGAAGAAGAGCCTGGTTAACACCACCTGGCACAGACTCTAAAATTAATCGACACTACACCTCCTTTCCCTTGTCGCGTCTTGCTTTTGTACCTTGCTGCCCCTGTCAGTCTTTCTTCTTCCCGTCATCATTGCGCCTCCAAGGCATTTATCCCGACGACTTCTTGGCCTTCACCCTCAGTTTCCGGTTGGTTGACTTCCTCCTTCCCATCTTCATCGAGTAAGTCCTCCCCCGAGTCCGCACTCCGACTCTTCCTCTGATTGTTCGGGTTCTCCCCCCTTTACTTCCACCATGTCTAGTTCTGGACCTAGCCCTAACCCCAGTTCTACTGCTGGGTCCTCTTCCAGTGGAACCACTACGGGACCTACCTCGACTGCCCCATTACTCCCTTATATGGCCGGCCTCAGTCTCCCCGACTTCAATCAGCTTATTAATGATCCTATCCGCCATGATGTCAGTTGGCCTGCTATGCCAACCAAGCTCCCCTCCGACATTCCCAAGTTCGAAGGCCTTGCTAGTGAAGATCCCTCCAATTATATCTGATCTTTCCACATGTGGTGTTCCTCTAATTCCATCACCGATGACTCCATTCGTCTTCGTTTATTCCAACGAACCCTTATCGGTGAAGCTTCCAAATGGTATGTTGATCAAACCACCTCTTCCCATACCACTTTTGCGACCATTTCCCAAGCCTTCTTATCTTATTTCCAGCTCGCTCTCCGATACGACATTGGCACTGAACTATTGACCTCCTTTCATCAATCCTCTTCAACGCGTCTCTCCGCTCATGTCCAGGAGTGGCGACGAAGACGAAGCTTATGCCGTGCTCCCCCCTTCGAAGATCGAGTTTACATGGATTGGTTCCTTCGCTCCCTCTTACCTCCCATTGGCAAAGATGTCGCCTCCCATTTTCCCCAAACCAAAGAAGCTGCCCTTCAAATTGCCTTAAAATATGACCTTATCTATGCCCAGTCTGGTTATGTTTATACTGTCCTTCCTGATCTCCCCAAGCCCGGGGGCACTAATGCCTCCGGGACCCCTCCCTCTGCCGACGATATCATCAGAGCCATGTCTCATACCTCTGCTCCACCTCTTATGCCCTATGGTTTTCCTCCCAGTGGGGCCAGCACCTCCAGCACCTTTCCCCATCCCGGTAACATGTATCCAGGCTTTGGCATGCCTCCTCCTTTTGCCCACTCTCCTGCTTACCTCAATGTTGCCCATTCTCACCCTTACCCTTATCAGCCACCTGGTGTCCCATCTCCTCCAGAATTTGTACCTCCCGCTCCCTTGCCTCCTCCACCCCCACAGCCACACTTACTATCCCCTCCAGGGCACGTATTTGCACACCACGGTGCGCCTATTCCTCCTCCTTCTCAACGGTGGAAGAGAGGCAATCCATCCGCCTCTAATAATCGTAGACCCAATCCTTCTAGTATTGACCCTAACACCGCTACCCAGCCCTAGGGCTCCCAACCCAAGCAGGACAGGCCGCTTCGCACAAATAAGCCCTGTTCATGTTGTGGTGTTTTCGGTCACTACACTCACGATTGTCCCCTCTTACCACAGATGCGACAGATGTGGGAGTCTCAGGCCACCATTCGGGGACAACACTCCTCTCCCCTTGTCCCCCCCCTTACTTCTACCTCTCAGCTCGCTGTGTTTACCGATCCTTTCCCTCAACAAGGATTTGTGGCTACTCAATCCCCTCATGCCCCGGCATCCACTCAACCTTCTCCTTCTGGTTCTTCCGATTACCAGATTCTTATGATGTCCTCTGACCAACCTCTCACTGTTGACCTTAAACTTCAAACTCGGTCTCGTCAATACTCCCCGCCTCTCGTACCTTCTGTCTCCGAGTCCCCATCATCAACTTTTACAGAGCCTCTATCGACACCCAATGGTCCCTTACAACTCCCTCCACCCAAAGTTGAGGTTCACACAAAAATTCCTAAGGGTCCATTACGCCGAAATGATGCCTCTGGTCGGGCTGCCCATTCCTACAGCATAGTAGATGATCTGGCGCAATCTCCAGCTGCCATCTCAACACTGGAACTCCTCCAGTCATGTACTTCTCAAAAGAAAGCTCTACTATTTGCTGTGGGTGTTGTAGATCCTACTGATGACCTATTAATTGTTTTCGACGCCCATCAGTCAGACCATCCCCCTCTTCCTCCTTCAGTTGCTTTCCAAATCCCAGTAAAAATTCGAAATGCCAATGTCGCTCAATGTATTATTGATGAGGAGGCATCTACCTGTGTAATGTCCGCTTCGGTTTGGAAACAACTCGGATCCCCTGAGCTGGCCCCTTCCACCATCACCCTCCGTGCGTGGGATGGCCATGCCTCCCAACCCATTGGTCTTTTTCGTAACTGCCCTATCACCCTTGCCAGTAAGACTGTCTGTGTCGATGTTGAAGTTATCGATGCCCCCTCTTGACTACAACATCCTTTTGGGATGTAGTTACACCTATGCCATGTCTACCGTCCCATCCGCAGTCCACCGCAAGATGTTTTTCCCTCATAATGGCAAGATCATCACCATTGACCAGTTGTTGTATCATGAACCTAAATCTCAGACCTCACTTGAGTCCACCATTTCTACTGTCACCAATAAGAAAACTGTCGACTCTTTGACCAGTGTCTCCCCTGGCATCTACAAAGACACCTCTTTGCTTGGCACCTTTCCTGGTCCCCCCCCTCCTCCTATCTCTGATCTTAACTCGGTGAATGTTTGCATGATGCAATCATCTCAGGATGTCCTCCCGCAACCTGCTCCATCTAGTCAGCAACCTCCACCTCATCCGACTCACCCTACTCCTAGCCCTTCTCCTCAGCTATTTCCAACTCTCCCACCGGGTCCTTCACCTCCCCCTCACACCCCGGAACCTCCTTATCCTCCCGCCTCGGTTCCCTCCAGCCTCCCCCATTTAGGAACCATCCCTCCTGGCCATTACTCCGCCAGTCAAATCCCTTTCCTTGGCCCTCCCCCTGGCGTCTATTCGGTTCCTGTCATGGCCACCCTTTCTCTACCTAATTTAACTTTGGGCATACCGGTCTGGTATCTTACTCCTCCAACCGAAACCCTTCCCGGCCACCCTAAACCATACATTGCTGTGAGACCAGTTCAACCGATTCCCGTTGCTCCTCCCATCGCTACGGTACCTCTAGCCCCGTCGCACGACCCTCCTCATGCTGAGACTGCTACGAGTAAGAAAATAAAAACTTGCGGGGGGGCATCCCAAGATAAAGCCACCGCTCTCGATCCTACTCCCCCTCCACCCACCAAGCCTTGCGCTTTGTGTGATGTTGTCGGTCACGCCACCCATACTTGTCCTGAGTTGCCCCGTCTCCAACCCATGGTCAAAGTCGCGTTCCCCAAATTGTCAGCCCCGGAAACCTCTGTTTCCTCTGCCCCCATGCCCAAGAACCCAAAGGCCTTTCACACCAACAAAACCTGCGCTTTATGTGGTGTCCATGGCCATTATTCTCACCATTGTCCTCACCTCATGCATTACCGCGCCTCTTTAGAGGTCATTCGCGAGTATGAAGTGGAACCGAATCAATCCGCCTCGCCCATCCTTTCTCAGTATGCATCGAGTTTACTCGAGGATCCTCCAGCCACCATTGACATCCCTCCCCCTGATGTTGAGATGTACGAATCTGCTGTTCCTCTCTTGTACCTATCATCATCCTCCCAACCCTCGGAGTACATCCCCTCCGTATCCACTCCGCCTTTTTTCTCTGATCCCCCTTCAGCGCCATTCTTGGGCTCCTCATGTTTTGACCATATTTTTACTTGATCTTCTGTCTTCTCCCCTGATGACCCATTTCTGCACCTTTCCTCCATGAATGATGATCTCGGTAGCTTTGCAGCCTCTTGTGGTTTCCACCACTTTCCCCTCTCTTCACCTAACCCCGATACTCCCATCCATCTCTATGATGTACGTCACAACACAAGTCCTCGATCTTCCTCACTTCTCTTATCTTGTGATGTTGTTCCCTCAACCCTCTTGTCCACTCATTACATTGGTTATGCTGATGGCACGAGTCGGTATTCCCGAAACCTCGCCTCAGCCGCCTGGGCCATCTTTACCCCTGTGCATACCCTTGTTCTTGCAAATGGGGTCTCCATTGGCACCACCACCAATAACCAGGCCGAGTATGATGCCGTTCGTGGTCTCTTAGCTGACGCTCTCTCCCATCGCATCCTCCATCTGCAAGTTTATTTAGATTCCCTGCTTATTGTCTTACAACTTAATGGCGTCTATCGTGTGCATAATCCTATCCTGTTTAGACAATATTTACGGGTGAGACTTTTGATATGGGAATTTCGATTTATTTCATTCAACTACATCCCTAGAAGTCACAATCACTATGTAGATCAGATCGAAAACCATGTTCTAGACTGGCATTTATCACACATGAGACAATAGCATCCACAAAATCCACATAAAACTCATATCTATATAACATGTGTTTTAAAGTCCATATACTTTGAAACATCTGACATGCCCATAGCATGTTACAAAAACCACTACTACAAAAATGGGGGGCACCACTGGCCCCTACATCACTACTAGTGGGCACCACCTGCCCCACACCTAGTCACTCTCCGGAGGATCCCGTGCCAACGGCTCTGCTCCCGCAGCTCGTAGCTCACGCACCGTCTACCCAGCCATCGCCATGCGTCGCATTATCCCTCGCCATTCCGAGGGGAGACCAATACATAGCTCTATGTATCGGTCGTCTAAATCCCGCCATCCACGCTCCGACACACCGGTTAGTAGCCCCTCACATCTACGACGGAGGTCCTCCACCAGTGCGGCCATCTCTTCATTCTGTCCTATCCTCGATCCACTTGTGCGTGTAGCGCCTGCTGCTGCTGGTCGTCCCATATATCCGGCCGGTTTCACCGGAGCTATATCTGCATCCCAAACAATATGAGGATTAGCACCATGAATACTAGTCACAAACTATAAAAAGGACCATAACAGGTTAGTTGCTTGTCACTTACCATCCGGTCCCCATACTCGACCCGATGGCAGTGGCAAGTCCGGATCTCCCCAATAACTCATCCCACTATAGGGATAGTCGTCTATGTATAACGACATCTGATCCCAATGAGCAAAGAACTCTGGTCGAAACACCCTCCCGACCGCCCCTCCTCCTCCTCTACTCAGTAGTTGTCCCCACCGCCACATCCAGGGCTCTCTCGAGCCCCCATCAGGCAACTGTATACAAGGTCGTAAGGTCGGGATCTTCTCAAAGAAGAAAGAGCACAATACTATCCCATACGCACAATCATGATTCACTTGCCGCTTACATAGCAACAACTGTTGTTTCAGCGACACCAACATCATATGGGCCCACCCATAGTAGGTCCCACCCAACACACTCTCTACAATCATCATTTGCCCTCCAGTGATGTGATGGAGCGCCTGACTGCCCAAGATCCGCAACATTGCTGCGGCCACTGCCCGGGTCTCCAACCTCTCTAGATCCCCAATGGATATCCGAGTCCCCTTGACTCGGACACTCGGTTGACAATGTCGCTCAACATACTCCATAATGTTACGCCCCCGTGGTAACACTGGCTGCGTATTTCCCACCATCCCCAACGGTGGGAGACCAATCAAGAAATACAAATCCTGGGCCGTCAACTCGATCCTGTGCCCCTGCACTACAAACGCCTCATGATCCGGATCCCAATAACTGATAATCCGGGCCAACAAGGGCTCTCCAGCCCTCATCAAAGGGTTCTCCAAAAATTTCAGAACCCCATGTCTAGCCAGTGCATGACGGACACCCTGATCCGCCTGGATCTCCATCCATAGTGTACCTAAGTCTCTCTCTCTCCAGTTTATTCGTATATCTGCCATATCTACACAAAAACAACATTTTTGTCAGCCTCCAGATCAACAAAACTTTATTATCTTACACCAAAATAGAATTTCAGCCCATAACAGCACTGAAACCTCCCACACCTAGCAGGTCGCACTTTTTGGGCCAAACCTGGGCCAGGTCGCACTTTTCAGGCCAAAACCTGCGTCCCAGGTCGCAGATTTTGCCCCAAAAAGTGCGACCCGACCGTAATGAGGAAGTAGGGGCAATTTCTGGAATTTAAAAACCCTAATCTGCAACTTCAATCCATAAAAAAAAAGCTTAGGATTAGGCCTCTTACCTGTAACTGACGGATTGCACTCCTAACGGTCGGTTTGTCCGCTACGATCGCCGCAAGATTTAGGGCCTTCTCTCCTCTCCACATTCACCACAGCTACACAAGAAAATGAATGATTTTGGAGGGAAAACGCCCTATTAGAATAAAACCCCTGTTTTTTCTTTCGCCCGCTGTGACCAAACCGTAGCCCCATTTGACACACCATCCGCACCATTGGAAAGCTCTCACCGAGCACTTAAATGGGTATCTGTCAGTTTTTTATGTTCTGATACTTCACCAGGACACATTTTGTCCATGAAGGCCCTTTTCATCTCTCCTCCAAATATAATTTCTTCACTTACAACACTTGTACCTAGGGCACCACTTTGCCTCCTTACTTGTCTTTGTTCGTGTTGATTTTTGTCACGAGATACCCTATTGTACTCATGTTTTTATGGTTCCCCATCGGACCTTTACTATATGGCAGCACCATCGAGTCACCCTTGTTTAGAGCATCCGAGTTGAGTCATCATCAGTCCCGGAGTCTATCTCGCGTCCCTTTGTATCCCGCTATAGTTCTTCACCCTTCATTACTTGGTCCACCTCTCGTGTTGCACAGTATGACCCTCAGTCCCCTTGTCCCCTATCCCTCATGATGTTGTGACCGTCGCTGCCAAGCCATCCATGTTTTTTATGTTCTCACAAGGGAAGTCGTCCATCTGCCACTTCGTATCCCTCATTTCATTATCATTAGTGTCCGTCTGTTCGTCGCTCCACTATTTTCTCCCGTGCCTTAGTTGGGGTTCCCTTATTTCCCTACCCATGATGGCCCGACTTCTGTCGACATCAACGCCTTTAATCTAGAAGTCAGGTCTAGGGGGCAGTGTACCTTGGTTCGAGCTCTTTTCAGCCTGATCGTGATCTATACACTTGATGGTTCAGTGATGCAGCAGCAGCTATTGGTGATACCCGGGTGTGTGTGAGATGTCTCAACCCTTAGGAGGGGGTGGCCCTGAAGGTAGCCCCCCACATACCCGGATGACTTCTTCATTCCAACACTTGATGTAGCTCCTCTCATTTGATGATATCGGCCTCGCCGCCAGAGCACTGATTTGTGTACGTGTCGTGTCCGATTTCGCGAGCCCCTCCCCCCGTGCAGGGGGTATTTGGGTATTAAGTTATTAATATCTCACACCCACTCTATTATTATAAGTCCATGATTATTCTGCACTGCATGTAATGGGATTCGCAAGCAATTGATTTCTCGGTCGTTGATCTGGCCAACACTAAGCCGATGCACATGCTCTATGGCTTGTGCGCTTATTCTTTAGGACTATTATCTTTGCTGGCAGGTATGTTTCCCCATCGCCTTTTCACATTGGTACCATATCATACACTTCAGACTTGATGACTTATGTAAGTCTCTGCTCTCTGTGGTCTCATTCCATCACTTTAGATTACCTTGCATTCTTCTTTCATTTTTATCTTAACGTTTCGTGATTCAGCTTCTGCTAATGATTTTGCCCACATTATTTATTTTAACACTGGGACGCTGGGGCAATCACATCTATTTTTGGTCATCTAACCTATTATCGGTAGATGAACCCAAGTACACCATGTAAGACCAATTTTACCCTAAGTAAAATTTCTTTCACCACATTTATTTACATTTCTCGGTCATATTTAACCCAAAACAAGGTAATCAATTAAATAAATCATTATTTATTTAATTATTTCCTAAGAATAAGTTATTTAAATCATTATTTAAATACTATTCCTAGATAAATTTGACTAAATCATTTTTTAAATATTTAAATAAACCATTATTTATTTAATTATATTCCCCTCATTATCCCTAAATAATAAATAAATCATTTATTTATTTGTTATTTATAAATAAAGGAATTTACCCAAGTCAAAAACCCTTTTTCTCTGAACAAACATATAATAAAATATCCCTAAAGGTGACTTAAATGTGATGAAATGATGGATTCATGCACCAAGTTCTAGAACACCCCAATATTTTGTTATAAATAGAAGGGTTTTCCCCATTCATTAGTCACCTCCATTGCATTAGATCACTCTGGATCTACTCTTGGTCACCAATTTCATTTGTTTGCATTTTGAACTCCCATTGAGCTCCATGTTGGTTAGTTCCATGTTGGTTAGGGTTTTCCACATTAAACAAAGAGAGGAATTTTAGATCTGAAACACTGAGGACTTCCAAGAACCCATCCCACTGAGGAGAACTGGAAAACACCTTTCTTGTTTTCCTCTCAGGTGCCCCATTCTTTAATATAATACAAGATTTTTTTATACATTGCTCTTGTCTTGTTCATTGGATGCATGGAGCCATTTTACATTTTATCTGCTTAATATCTTTTATGCTTAGATCTAATTTTATGCAGCAAACTTAAAGATATTTTGCATCCATACTTGATGTTAGGGCTACTTGATATGCATATCTAAAGTGATCTTTTACGACGAAAGAATCATACTAACAAATAGCTTGCAACAAAGTTACGACCCTTCCTATATCTAGCTTTGCTTTATTTATTCTATAGGGAAGCTACCAAACCCTCCCTAGAAAATAGTGATTGAGTCCACTTGACTCCAAGTAAAATATCGAGTTGCTTGGCTGCCTCTGGAACTCAAATTGCTGGAGATAATATTTGGGGCGATTGAGTCCACTTGACTCCAAGTAAACAAAGATTGAGTGCACTCCTCTTTGATTTGCTTGACTGCCTCTAGAACTCAAATTGTTGGAGAGAATCTTTAGGGTGATTGAGTCCACTTGAATCCAAGTAAACAAATATTGAGTTGCTTGGCTACCTCTAAGAGTTAAGGAGGGTGGAAAATCCTCCTATAATTTCTCCTTATCGTCTCCTCCAAGTCTTTATGATAAAATCCTTATAAAATTGCTTAATAATTCATGATTTTATGCACTCAACCTCATAATAGGCACTCAGAGTATGTTAGCCTTAATCACCACCTATACTAGCATCATAAAACTGAATAATAATAAAAATGTAAGAAAAAGGGATCTAAGAAGGAAAAAATATGACCATTAACCCCTCCAAATATGTCAAATGATAGAGCTCATCATCACCCCCCTACTGAATGGTTGCTCATCCTTTGAGCAACTAATCCTCCTCCTGCATTTCCTTCAAGGCTTTGAAAACTCCCGTGATTTCCTAAGGAAGAAGTGTGGGAGTTTCCCCAAGGGGGTAAAAACCATTATTCTTTTATGCATTCTCCCATTCTCTATCTTGTGCATATGTGTCCTTTTCATCATTCAGCCCCAACAACAAAGGTGGGCTAAGCTTTCGTCCCAACCATTAGATATTTTTGGCCTACATGGCTCTCTTGTATAATGGTTCCCTTTCCAATGCACCCCTCAGTCTTTCTGGAGTATGGTACTCCCTGTTCTTGAGGCTGTGAGAGAGGTTGTTCCATCTCCTCTAGTTGGCCATAATGCACTCATCTTCTATCTACCTAGAAACATCATCAAAGTGGCCTATTTCTGGTGTTTGAGTTTGAAGGTAGATTTCAACTAGTGCAGGGCCCCTTTCAATCTCTTGACAGTTAAGGATGACTCCTATTGGGATGAACAATTCCAGTATGATATGTAAGGGTTCTCTATTTCTTCTTCTCATGAACCTCCATATCTCTTTTGCTCTAGTGTCCTCATTCATCATCCAAGATACTAAATCCATCAACTAAATATCCTCCATTGCAGGATTGGGGTCCCAAGTATCCAGATTTTTCAGCACAAGTTTATGCACATAAAACTCTACCATCTTTTCCTGATCGGCCATGTTAGCTTTCTTGTAGAAATCCATGAATTTCCTACAACCTTGGAAAGGTAGGGATCCATGGGAGGCTAGAGTTTTGATTTGGAATAGGAGCCATTTCTCCTTGAGGTACACAACATATGAGTCAGAAGGGAATTTGTGATGAAGGGCTTCTATGCATAAGTCTGCCATGGTGACTACTTGCTACCCTTTTTTCTATAATTTCTCCTTTAGTGCTAGATTCTCTGCCTATGCCTTCTGCAACTGCTTTTTCAGAATTGTTTCTTCGATTCTTCCCTCCTCCCTTGATGATTCTTCAATGATAGTCGGGCTCGTGGGAGGAGTTTCTGTCTCTCTCTGAATTATCCTCTAAATCTTATTAGCTCTGAAATACATAAAGGTATGACTTTTTCTCTTTGCGCTCAGAAGATCTAAGGTGGCAACTACCTCTTTGTCTTGAGGGGATGTGGTGCTGTGCTATGAGTCTACTTCTTGCTCACTTTATTCTACCTTTATGACTTCTGTCCCTATTTCCATTTCTTCCATTTCTCCTTGGCCTTCTGTCTCTTCCTCTTCATCTTCTTGTTCCTCTTCTGGTTCTTCTTCTCCTTCTTCTCTTTCTTCTCTACAACTAGGAGAAAATCTTCCCTTGGTCCCTTGCTATTGTGTCTGATATGCGGTATGCTTCGGAAGCTAGCTTGACTGAGGTTAATGTTGTTCTATTGCTGCTACTGCACGCTAATCAAATACGTAGCACACTCTCGGTACTGTCGTGCTACGGGCTCCCTTCAGTTTATTTCCCTCAAAAATTCTCAATTCACTGATTTGGATGAGACAAGATCCTTTTTTATTATATTGCGCAACTAATTTTGGATCACTTATGTAACTCGGCTCAGCTCCAGTTTCTATTGTAGACAGTTGGACCCTTTTCTTTTTAACTAGCTAATACTCCCTATCTCCTCCCCTCATTCTACTCTACTCCACTTGATTTAATTTTTTCCTTTTGCATGCCCAGGTGGTGTGAATTTTCAGTTCTCCCTAGTCATACTTCATGACAGTGGCCAAGCTAGCGGGCCACATTTCTGCCCCTTAAACTATAAGTCTGCAAATTTAATTATTTCTGTCTATTATGGATGCATAGCGAGGGTTGAGAAGCTATACCTGAGTTTACCTGTTGTTTTCAAGGCGTTTGCAGGAGCTGAAATTTGGAGACAAGCCTCTTATATGTTGTGTTATTCCTTATTTTCCTATTTTCTGAGTGAGCAACTTGTTGAATGAGAAAATATCTGAGTGAGCTGCTGATCTCTATTGTTATTTCTTCCTGTTGTAGATGCTACATGGGGGTGCTCTAGACGCCATGGGTGGAACTCCTGTCTTTCCTCTGGTCTACTTTATCAACTCCTCTCTTTGTTTTTTCTTGCTGTTCATGAACATATTTTTTCACTATAGGAATTCCCTGATGTCTGTAGTAGCCTGTGTTTTTCTTTCCTTGCTACATTGTGCTCAAGAATGGAGGAATGTGGTGTATGGAGGTGATAGAGGAAGTTATGAAAATGAATGGAATGAATGACAGGATGGATGGTAAAATAGAATAAGGGAAAAGAAGATGAATTCTTCCCTGTGTTTCCAGAAACCATTAATAACCTGTAAAACAACAAACACAGAAAACACATAGTTGAAGATGCATTTTTTGTTTATTTTATTTTATTTTTGAAAGAAAGTGGGCTGCCTCCATGGAGGTTTTCAACCCATAAACTTTCCTTGGGCGCCTCAGAGAGGTTTTCACCCATGGATTTTATTCTCTTTTTTTTTTTGGAGAGAAAATGAGATGCCTCCATCGAGGTTTTCAACCCACAAGTTTGCCTTGGGTGCCTCAGAGTGGTTTCCACCCATGGAGCTTTATTTATTTATTTATTTTCTTCTTTCTCTCTCTTTTTCTTAGGAGGTGTGGGAAACTATAGAGTTTCCCGTCACATACACCTCTATGCTTATTGAATTTATGAATTCTGCCTTTGACAAAGGCTTCTTGTAAATTTTAAGTCTGTGACCATTGACAAGCAAGGGGATCCCTTCCTCATCTATGGTTCTGATTTGAACTGCACCATTATCAAAAAAAAATTCCACTTTGTAAGGTCCCAACCATCTTGTCATCAATTTTCCCTTAAAGTATTTAAACCTTAAATCATACAACAACTCCCAATATCCTTCTTATAATGCATTCTCCTTAATGTTCTTGTCATGCCATACCTTCCTTTGTAGCTGAACTACCTCTGTGTGCAGCAATTCTTGCATTCTGAACTCATCCAATCCATTTAGTTGCATCAATCTCTCTTTTTTTGGAATTTTATAGATCTAGATCTAATTCAGTTACCATCCTTAAAGTATTGAATTCAAACTCAACTGAGAGTAGAGCGTTCTTACCATAGACTAGTTCATAAGGAGTGAATCCTGTTGTTGTCTTCCAAGTAGTGTTGTAGGCCCAAGTAGCTTCTACCAATCTATTTGCCCAATCTTTTCTTCTTCTGCTCACAACCTTGGTGAGGATGCTCTCTAAAGCTCTGTTAGTTACTTCTACTTGGCCATTCCCCTGAGGGTGATAGGCAGTAGAAGTTCTATGATTAATCTTGTGCTTCCTCAAAAGATTATCAATGAGGTGAGAGGTGAATTGTGCTCCCTGATCAGTGAATGTTTCTCTAGGGTACCCAAACTTATAAAATACATTCTCCCTAAGAAATTATGCTACTTTCTCCTCGGTTGCTACCTTCACTACTTTTTTTTTGGCCCACTTTGTCAGGTAATCAATGCAGACTATGATATACTTATTTTTTCCGGACAGTGGATCAATAGGTCCAACAAAGTCCATGCCCCACTTGTCAAATGGCTCAAGAGCCACCTAAAGGTGCAAAAGCATCTCATCCCTTTGCGTGGGTTTCCCCATCCTTTGGCACTGGTCACACCTACTGGTGTATCTTCTAGAATCTTGGTGAAGGTTAGGCCAATAGTATCCTGTCTGCAAAAATTTGTAAGCAGTCCTCTTTGCAGCAAAGTGGCCTCCACATGGGCTGTCATGACATGCAGAGAGGATATCAAAAAATTCTTCCTCCCTCACACATCTCCTTAGGATTTGATCAGGGCCTAGCTTGAAGAGGTTTCCCCCAATCCAAGTGAAAGGGGAAATTTTTCTAATGATTTTTCTCCTATCCCTGAATGAAAGATTCTCCCCTGTTGCCTTTAAATGGGAAGTCCATGAGATGGATGTTAAATTCGCCTTCCTACATGGATACTTGCTTGAAGAAATCTACATGGAACAACCCCTCTGGCTCTATCCAAAATGACTCTAGCCTTGTTTATCACGTTAGGAAGTATCTCTATGGTCTTAAACAAGCCCCTTGGGCTTGGTATGCAAAAATGGATAACTTTCTCTTAGATAATGACTTTTCTAGAAGTCATTCTGACAACGTTGTCTACACCAAGAAAGTGGGTAATTACTTAATCATCCTTTTTATTTATGTTGATGATATTATCCTTAATGGTAGTGATCCAAACCATATAAACCATGTAAAGTCTAACCTCAAAAATAATTTTGAAATAACTGACTTGGGACACTTGCATGATTTCCTTGGTATTCAAGTCTTGCAATCCAAAGAAGGTATTACCCTTTCTCAGTCCAAGTATGCATGTGATCTTCTACACCACTTTCACATGGAATACTGTAAGCTAGACCCTTCTCCCTTTCAGTTTGGCGTAAGCTTTCAGTCATTTGTACTTCCCCTGAAGTTGATGCTACCTTATATCGTCAACTTGTTGGTAAAATTTTGTATCTAACCCATACTCATCTTGACCTTTCCTTTTTCATTAGACTTGTTTCTCGGTTTATGCACAAACCTCATGAAATTCACTGTAAATCAGCTAAAATAATACTTTTATATATTCGAGGTACAGTTAAATTTGAGATTCATTACATTGCAGGAGCATCTCTATTGTTGACTAGTTTCACTAATTCTGATTCGCCTAGTGACCTTGATGATCGAAACTCTACTGTAGGTTATGTATTCACTCTTGGTTCAGGACCCATTACATGGTATTGTAATAAAAAAATTTCCATCTCTCTTTCTTTTGCAGAAGAAAAGTATCATGGTGCTGTTGAATCAAGCAAGGAAGCCCAGTGGCTTCATCAGATCCTGTTCGAATTTGGTCTTCATCAACAGCATCCAACTACACTTTGGTGTGATAATCAAAGTTCCATTTAGATATGCAAAGATCCAGTTCAACATCAGCACATGAAAAATATTTAGCTACACATACACTTCATCAGAAATATCATTCATGATAGTGTTCTTGAAGTGTAATATTTTTCAACCAATGATCAAGTTGTTGATATCTTTACAAAGGCACTCATAGAAGAAAAGTTTACCAAACTTCGATCTATGCTTGGAGTTCAAGAAAGTTAACATTAAGGGGGGATAGACTCTAATGCCTCCTTCCTTCTCCTATTATGTCACCTTTTTCAATCCTTCAATCCATTCCCAAGTTGTTCTTAACGGGGGATGTTAGGATATTCTGACACATAGGAAATAGTGAATTATAACTTGGTCTAATGTAGAGTTAAGTAAAGTGTGTTTCTTTACTATGTACTTTTGTAACCTATAATCCGACGATCATGATATGTAGTGATCTGACGTTTCATTCTCTCCTCAGTATTATCGACACTTGATCCGTGGCTTAACACTCGATTGGTCCATGATCTCTATTTAAAGAGCATGGAGGGTCATTTTTCTGGTGACCATTTATGAGAGAAGATTATGTAATTTTTCTTTCTTTATATTAATAAATTTCCTGAAGTGGCCGCGTTGGCTCAAGTCATGGATTGTTTCCCACTTTGAGGGTTTTAACCACGTCAAATACTGGTATAATGATCTGTGATCTATTTGTGAGTGGTGACCTTCGGTGTTTGATCTGAGGAACTTACCCTCTAAATTCCTACATTGGCTCGCACAAGTTCGATGAAAGAAGCTCGCGCAAGGTACAAAATCACAAACGAGAGGCTTGCTCTGAATTAGGGCTTCTAGGCCATAGCCGCGGGCACATAACTATAGAATTCAGGCTAGAGCCGCGAGCATAGCATGGTAAGGGAGCTGCTAAGCTGCCATAGCCATGGGATGAGCATGTTGAGGTCGCGGCTAGGTTTCTTGAGCTAGAACGGGTTGATCAAGACCTTAACCTCGAGCATAGTGAGTATAGGTGGAGACCAGGGAAGCTTCAATCGTGGGCACAATGTCTTAAGGTCGCGACTAAGGGTTTCTCTGCAGATCTGAGCTTGAACCAACCACCATTGCTCATGAAAATTTTTGCTGTCAACTTTGGTAGGATTTAGATCTAGGACTGGACAATTGTTTTTAGTGAGTTTCAGTGATCAGTTTTATCTGGGGTTTCGTACCATTGTGGATTTGCAGATATTTTATATATATTTCCACATCAAGATGTATCTACCGTTCTCACTCAGTATCGACAGTATTCATTAATATGTTACAACCAGTGTGAGTGCATTTCAGTTCTCAGATTCAAGATCCTTCAACAGAAGTATGTTTATGGCTATATTGTGCATATGCCAGTTGTTTTCTACATCATGAAAATATGGATCTATGGATCATTGTACTCTTATTTTCTGAATCATTTGATGACGATCTAAGAAGAAGAATTTGCAAGGGTTTTCCCCATAGTGGGTTTTTCCCTGGTCTTGGACCAATCTTGATGTCTTTATGTGTGCATGATTTTATTCCTTTGTTCATTTACGTTTTGTTGCTTAGATGATGATGATGGTATTTTTATTTCTATATCTTTTCTCATGCCGATGGTCAATAATGTAGATATATATAATGATATAATGGTTTGGGGTGAATTTAACATGTTATTATAGTAATGTAACTATCAAAGAAAAGAACAATATAACTCTATGAAAAATTAATATTTCTTTCACATGCTTCAACATCATTATACTCTTTATTAGGTTCCAGAATAAAATGCTCCATCTTAAAATATAAACCACTACTTTTTTACACATCTAAATTGTGTCATATCTTCATGTTACACTTATCTTTTTTCATAGTGGTTTTTTAAACGAAGGTCTGTCTTACCACATTTCTACTTCGTATTTTTTTTAAGAAATGGGTATTAAATTATATTAATAAGGAAGCGATTAGGCCCAAACCTTTACATTTTTAGAGAGTTAATAAGTTAAAAATCCTTGAAGATTCATGTTATAATGAATGAATGAATGAAATTTTAATGTCCACAAGACTAAAAATAGTTTATGGGACTACCAACTTCCTTGTTTTTTGCCTTCTGTAATTCAATCCTTTTCTTACTCAAATTAATGATGAGATGACCCAACCTTCTAACATTTCCATCACTGAAAAGACAATGCCATGGAATTGATGCTAACATACTGCGGTAATTTTCCATGATGTCTCTGAAAGCGTCACATTCCAAAATGAAATGTTTTTCTGATTCCACTGCCCCAGAGGTGCAAAAAGTACATACCCTTTGTTCTCAAGCTTCTTTAGGTCTCTTCCACCGTCCCGTTTCACACCGAAGTTGATGTGATTTAGTTCTTAATCGAACAATAATAACCTTTCCTCTCCACGGAATGCTAGCTCCAATGTATTCTTTTTGTTGGAGATCACAATTGGGGTTGAATTATTGAACATAATACTTCTTCTTTCTAACCAAATCTTTTCCCCATATACCCTTACGAAACTTCTCAACCAAAAAATTCTTTAACTCCTTGTTATTTGTGGGACATGCATTCAGGTAAATATTGCATTTTTGCATCCATTTGTTGTTTCGTCTCACCCATGATTTCTTTCTTTCATTCATACCTTCATTGAAGATAACTTTCGGCCATCTACCTCCTCCCATTTTCTCAAGTATTTTTAGATACATTATAAGATGAACCATGGAAATTTCTTCGATGGGAGCTGCCCCTGTTTTACTCAACATTATTTCATAAGGAACCAAAATTTTTTATTTTGAACTTGCTCATGATCAAGAGTTTTTGAATTTTTTCAATTTGTTTCCATTTTGAAATAGTGATGCTGCTAGCCCACAATTCACACCCATATAATATCACTGGACAAACTAGGAGTTTAAAAAGTACTTTGATCGTGTTCCAATCCCATAACTCTGCCTCTCTACATCTATTTTGAGGTGCATATAATGATTTCCACCCTCCTAAAATTCTTTTATTCTGCAATCCTCCAAATTAAGCTTGTTGTTGAAAGCGATCCTGAGGTACTTGTATTCATTTACTTCTTTAAGAATGTTGCATTCAAAGAAGAACGTATGCCAACTTTGGTTCCTTTTATTAGATAAAATCATTATTTTGGTCTTACTGGTATTGACTTGCATCCCCACCGCTTTACAAAAATGATCATGGGCCTATAGGTGCATCTGCAATCCATGGGCCTATTTAGCAACCAACACAAAATCATCGGCTGAAAGAAGATTTATCACAAACTCCCCCAGTCGAACACCTTCCCCACCTTGCAAATTTAGCCACTCTTCCAGTTTGTCAATATATAAACAAAAAAGGGTAGGGGATAAAGGGCAACCTTGCTTGACTCCGATGTCACTTCTAAAACTTTCTGAAATGCCTGCTGAAGTTCTAATTTTGACTTTCACCTCTTCATAAAGCCTATGGACGACAGCTCTATATTGTAAAGGAATTTCAAGTTGTTCCATTCTATGCCACAACTTGTCTCTAGGGACCGTGTTAAATGCCTTTTTGAAGTCAACGAAGCAACAAAATACTTCTTCTTTTCTCCCCCAGATCTTTTCAATAATGTGTCTCAGTGTAATCTTGTGATCTACTGTAGAATGCTTTGGCCTAAGACTTGCTTCCCTTTTTGACCTCTTTTCTTTTACTTCTACCCACTTACTGATTCTATTTTCTACCATGCCATTTAAAATCTTTGCAAACAAGGGATTGATCATAATGGTTCTACAGTTGGAAGGATTATTAATGTCTCCTCTTTTAAAAATGGGAATTTCTAGACTAGTTGTCCAATCCCTTGGGAATCCTTGTTGAATGACGTTGTTGAATATTTCGTGCCAAAATGTTCATTCCCCACTTTAGATATTCTGCTTTAAGTTCAACCAAGTCCTTTGCCTTCCCTGCTTTCAACTTTTTAATTCCTGCCTCCACCTCATGTACTATGAAAAGCTTTGTAGATGTGTTGATCCTGGGAGGAGGCTCAACCTCTAATTATTTTTCATAGAGTTGCCTTGCATAGTCAAACCACTGATTGGTTGTAATATTATTTTCAAATTTCTTCTTCCTTGGTTGAAGTGCTTGCCAGAAACGTTTTGGGTTATTCTTGCCTGCATATATTAGCTCTTCCCGCCTTGTTTACATGAACTCGTATTTTTTCTTTTTTAAAATCTAGTTATATAACTTTACATTCATCTTCCCTTCTCCATTTTTCAAGGTTCTCCTTGCCATTTTGCATTCCTCATTGAACCACGCATTCACACGAAAACAACTATTTTCTGATTTCTTATATTTTTCTCTTAATACACATGGAAAACTCAAAATCTTGCAAGAATATCACACTCTACATGATGATTAAATCCATTCCATCTGAATTCTTTTCAAAAACTCATAAAAACAGATAAATTTGCAACGCATTCCAATTTAAAATTTCGATTTAGCTGTCATTTCACCTTTCATGGAGAATTATCTTTTGACTTTTTTTTTAAAACTTGGGTCCAAGCCCCAATTTTTGTTGAATCTGCCATGGTGGCCATGTTTAAAAAAGCTCAACTATTGATATCACTTTTCTATTATTGTTTGTTGGGGGCACGAGCCCCATTGAACATTTTTCCTCTTTACTTTTGTCCAGGGTAGTAGATTCTCACTCTAAACACTTTTTCATTTAAGAGACCTATGAAAGATCCTTTTCCTCAATAGAATTTGTCTTCAAAGCACTTGGGGAAGAAACAAATTTAATATCTTTTACTGAAATATGAGAAGCATCTACCCTACTATTTGTTTGAAATTGGCTTACTACTGGAGATTTTGACTCTTTTTGCAATTTTTCCGCATTGCAAAAAATTTTGGAGGAAGATCCTCTTTATAGATTGTGTAGTGAACTCAATTTGTTCCCTCCCACCTTCGAGGTTTACAATTCATACTCTTAGCTTTATTTCCCTACTCTATGACAATATTTGAGAGAATGGCCAGTCTCGTAGTAGACTCTACAACGAAAGGAGATATTTTTCGCAATCTAGTTTTTTCATCCATATATACTAGGGCTTGTGAACTTGATTTCAAGTGGAAAACATTTATTGAAATCCATTTCCATACATATGCGAGCATATGTGGGCTTCAAGTAGAGTTTAGTTTCATCAATTCAACAATAAAATTTCACTAAAGCATTACCAATTGCAGACAGGGAGGCATGATTCCACAGATGCAAGGGAAGACTATTGAGCCTTACCCAAACCGGATCCATTGCGATTGAAGTAGTAAGGGGGTCAAAAGAGGGAGACAAAGACTAAATAGGGAGCCCAACATTGCCCCAAAATCATGGACCAAAGTTGGAAATAACATATTTGTCTTCAAATTTTTTCAAAAATGGTGATAAAGAAACCTCGAGCCAATGGGTAGATGTTCAGAGCATAAAAAATAAGAGGCTTCCATTTCTCAGAAATCCATGAGTGACGATCAATGATCCTTGGCCACAATCCATTAAATATGCAAACCAACTCAATTTTTGAAAAAAAAATTCCTCACTGATGACCTTTGCCACTACCAAAACCTCAATCACTAGAGCTTCAAAAACTAGAATGATGGTTGAGAGGGCTCCAAAAGAAGGCTTCATAAAACCCCTGACAGGAGGAGGAGATGATACTGATGAAGGGAAATAAGAGGCGGCCCTCGTAATATCATAGAAAGATAAAGGGGCAGAGGGAGTATCCCCGATGGAAATAGATGGCGAGGCCGCAGAGTTGTCAGATGATTCCACAACCAGGAGCATAAAGCTAACCGATAAAGCAGAGGAATGAGGAGGGCACTTAACCATATTTGCTGATGAAGGTATCGCAATAGTCACAACAGTAGAGAGATTAGAAGAGTCATACACCATAGGGTTGCCAAATTGTAGAGAGAATGGGAGAGGTGCCCAGCTAAGACTGAACCCTAATCGCTACGACATAGGAGGAACACTTCACCTATGAGCTCGAGAGAGAATAAAATATTACTAGACTCTACATTATCACATTCCTACTTGGTATTTACATAAATATTTCTACATCTCATATATATATAGATATATATATTTTATTAACAATTAAAATTATATTAAAATTATATTATATTTTTAATAATTTTACTTTAATATTATAAGAGTTTCATATTTAGAAAATTGATTTTAATTATTTTGTATATGAATATTTACATAAATCAATTTTATTTTTTTGTGTTTAGTAAATATTTATAAATAAATATTTTAATTTAAAATATAAATGCTAAATAACATATTGTTAAAAATTTATATACATTTGTGACACTATTTTCAATAAATAATATTTACCGTTTTTTATGTTAATAATTTAGTATTCATATATATAAAGTTTTATGTCACTTATTCCATAAATAAATAAATGAAAACTGGTATAACAAATGTTTATTTTTATTACACATAAATTTAAAAAAATATTATCATATTTATTATACCATATTATAGGTATTGTATTACACATTCAATTTTGTGTTGAGTGTGTATTGGTTTGTTTTTATCAAAATTTTAGGAGTTTATATTTTTGTTATTTTTTATTATTATTTAAATTTATTTATTTGTGAAATGATTGGTTAAGATCCTATTGATGATGATATTTGTTGTTTAATAATGATAAATAACATATTGTTAAAAATTTATATACATTTGTGACACTATTTTCAATAAATAATATTTACTGTTTTTTATGTTAATAATTTAGTATTCATATATATAAAGTTTTATGTCACTTATTCCATAAATAAATAAATGAAAACTGGTATAACAAATTTTTATTTTTATTACACATAAATTTAAAAAAATATTATCATATTTATTATACCATATTATAGGTATTGTATTACACATTCAACTTTGTGTTGAGTGTGTATTGGTTTGTTTTTATTAAAACTTTATGAGTTTATATTTTTGTTATTTTTTATTATTATTTAAATTTATTTATTTGTGAAATGACTAGTTAAGATCTTATTGATGATGATATTTGTTGTTTAATAACTTCCATTTCTATTAGTTACTACTTTTTTGTTTTTAAGTAATTTTCTTTTTTATTTAACTTTTTTTTTTCTTTTTCTATTATTTATATTTTCATGAATTATAATTTTATGTACATATTTTCAAATTTAAAATAACTTATTATTATATTTGAAATCTATTAAATTTAAGGTGTTTATAAGAATTTATGAATTTACTTTTAATAATTATTCTTAAATCATTTTTTTTTTTTTTTGACCACAAGTAAATAAATATTAATTTAAGTAATAATTATTATTTAGTATCTAATGGTAAAATAAAATAAAATAAATATTTCTCTAATTATTCATCTTACAAATAAAAATAAAATTATTTGAAATTTTAGGAATTTGACTTCTGTGATCCATAAATTATGTATCAAAATTTTAGGTGAAAATCACAATGGAAAATTTTTTGTCGACGCGTTTCGAACCAGCCAGTGTGGTTCATCATCAGAACAAAAATGAACCACACTCGCTGGTTCGAAACGCGTTGACAAAAATTTTTCCATTGTGATTTTCACCGAAAGATTTGATACATTATTTGAAATTATTAATTCTAGATTTGAATAAAATAAAAAATAATTAACTAAAATTTTTGTTAGTAATCAAAACTTAAGAATTAATAAATTTAATGTAATTTTATACCTAATAAAACAAATCTTAATATTAATTAAGGTACTTTAATAATTGTTGTATTTTATTAATCTTTATTTATTTTGCTAGCTATAAATAAATAAAAATTTTTAAATCAATAATTGTTATTAAGTGTCTAGTAGTAGAAATAAAAAGTAACATTAGGGATAAAATTATCTTAACTTATTAATATTGATAGATATCACTAATTAGTATTTTAAAATAAACATTTATATATATATTTTTTTCAAAATAAAAATTAATTGATGATTATAGAAAATATTATTTTCTTTTACATTAATTTAATATTAATATTTATTAAGTAATTTATTATTATTAATAAGGTTAATCAATCAACACATTATAATATTTACAAGTTTAATTTTTAATTAACTATAGATTTATTTCATTTTTTAAAAATGAATATAAAAGATAAAAAAGATAGAAAATTTAAAAAATAAAATAAATATAAATTCTCTAGTCGGCTCTTTTATATTTATATTTATATTACTATTTATTACTCACCTAGTCCATCTTTCAAATCATTCATATTTTTGCCCTAACGATGGATCCTAGTTGGGATTCGAAACGTCGACTATTTTCTGGTGACACTGTGGATAATCCAAATCTTTCTCTTTCAATTGATAACCACAAAAGCTTAGAAACCATCATCATTTCCCTACAAAGAGGGGATTCATGGAAGGAGATTTGTGTTGTGGAAAACACAAGAATGAAAATTGAAATAAGGGCCACAAACCTACATTTTCTTAAAGAATGTCGTGACCTAAACATCATTCCGCCATTTGCTCACATCAAGCATAATTTTCATTTTTGTAGATATGAAAAATATTTTCTTAAGCTTAGTTTAAACCTAGTTCGTGGGGAAATAAGAAAGACTTGCATTATTTTTGTTAAACTTGGAAGTACGACTCTCTCTGCTCATTTAAAATTAGCGAACTCAATTAATCTTGAGCTATGGAGAACTATAGATGCGAGGGCCGCAATCAAGGCTCAAAGAGAAGGGAAGCTGCCCATGAGAGGTAGGCCAGAAAATTGGCTAAAATCAAGAATAAAAATTCTAGGTCCTTCGTATCAGAGCATCTGCCTATGTAGCTTCCAAAGATTACAACAGTAACTACTATTGTAGATATGGTATGATTGTACGCATTAGCTTTGATGAAGGATCGAGTAAAGTGTTTAGAAGAAGAGGCAGCGTGAGAACATCATGCGCAGAATCCTTTGATGACGGTATTAAGGAAGCCGAAGAGGTGGTATTCCCAGCTTCGGAAAGTTCAATAAAATTTGGTTCTATTGAGGACGACAGTGAGGGAAGGGATTGCAGATCATTGAATTGCAGCGATGTGTTGAGATTTTGTGTATTTGGGGTAGCATCAATTGTGCTCTAGGTCCCAAATTTTGTGGAGGGACTAGAGTACACTTGATCTACAAGACCCATAAATGAATTTGAGAAATTTCAAGTTGTGTTCAAGTTATTCAAATAATTAATTATTTTTAATGGATTTCCCAAGTCTAACTTAGGAAAATAAAATAATTAAAGTGAATTAATTAACACATGTGCTGAAATTGTCTGAAGTCACATGGATCAAGCAGTCTTTTAATCTCAGCAATTGATGGATGATTTAATATCGACCATTGAAGAGTTCAACGAAAAAGTATAAGAGAAAGGTTTGAGGGCCAGTTGAGGACATAGATTTTTTGTAGAACTAAGGAATAGATCTGGAATTCTAGGGCGGGTTTGCCAAGAATTTCTAGTGGAATTTCCTGCAGTGAGGGGTAGTATTGGCTGAGGGAATAATTTGATTCTAAGAGACAAGAGACAACAAGAGGCAAGAGGAGTAGCCACAAGGACAACACAGAGAGGCTTTAGAGCCACACAGAGTAGCAGGGACAACGCAGAGGCAGCTAGGGCCACGCTGGGCTGACGCTAGTCAAGTAGAGACAGTGCAGGGGCATCGTAGACCCTCCTAGGGTGACACAGGCCCTCCTAGAGCCATGCAGAGGTTGACGCAGTCCCTCCAAGGCAACCCTAGGGCTTCAAAAGCAACATCGAGGGTTTCTAGAGTTAGATCCAGGCTGAGTCCTGTAAATCTTGTTTGAGGGTGTGGATCAGTCAAATATTTGGCACTAGATATTCAGGTTAGCTGTAGATTTTATATCTTTTATTCTCTGTCAGGTTTCCAAGGTTGGAACCCAAAATTTCTGTACTCAAAACTACTTAATAATAAAGCCCTCATATCTGCTGAACTAATTTTCACGCTTTGGGTTTTTGTGGGGACTTATGTCCAGAAATCCATGTGTCACTTTTTTGCATGAGTGAATTATTCAGTAAATGATCTGCATGTGTAGGCTGTAGTTGTGTTTATTTTCGGTATTTTCTGAATCTAATTTCTGAAAATAACTTTTATAAATTAAATCAAGTAGGAGAAAATAAACCAATACACTGCAGTCGAATTTTCACACGATAGAGGTTCCTCTGATAAGTGTGGAGTCTCAGGTTTGATATCAAATTTGAGAGGCATCATAAGGTCAGACTTTATGGCTTACGCAACTGCGTTAAGTATGGAATCGACCAGTAGTAAAAACGAAGTCGTAGGTAGCGATTATGTGGAAAAAGAAATGGATCGATAATGAAGAGGCTGATTAGCAAAAAGTTAACTGATAATGTGACTAACATATTTGTGTTAGGACTGACCAGCAGTGTAAACTCTAGTACAGGTAACAGTGTGGGGTTAAGGAAATTAGTGATTTCAGAAATATTGATCAGCAGTAAGAGGTCCGATATTTTGACCGACGTTTCTGAATTAAGAATGAAGTCTTTCAACAATGTTAATGTTGTAGCCATATGAAACGATGAGAGGTTAGGAGATAGGTCAATAAGGGAATCAATTAGCAGCGGAGGCACTACAACTATAGATGCAGCTGCTGGCGTATCTGGTTTAAATATATTAAGGATAACATGAAGGTTAAGGAAACATTAACCTATAGTATTAATGAACTTATGATGCTCAGGTTTTGCGTGCCCTCATCGCATATGCTAACAAGCATAAAAAAACTATGCCATGGGGTTGGTCTCTTTAGAGATAATGGGGCATCAGGCTTCCAAACTAGCTTGCGCCCTCTGTTTTTAGGGTTCGAAGACCAACGTAAGGATAGTCTGGTTGTTAATAACAGTAGTGTGTTAATAATTTTGTCAATAATAATGGTGTTAATAATATTGATAGCAACAACATAAAAAATATTGTTCCTGGAGGTTATAACTCGACTACCCAGCCTCTGGACAACACAACAGGCAGCACCCATGGGTGTGTGGGCGAAGGATGCATGAAAATCACCCACGGGAATACCTTAAGATTCAATAAAAAGGTTGCAAATCAAGATCTAGTTCCAAAGAATAACAAGAATAAGAAGGTAGTTAATATGTCCTCGGTGGATTTAAATCATGAAACAATTAAAATTCTTGGCAAAGGTCTGGGGTTTTCTATTTCCCCTAAAATCATTCCTAAAGAAAGTATCATATGCAACATTGAAGAAGGAATCCGGGGTTTATCTTTAGATGAAAAAGAGACATTTGTAGAAAATTGATAACCCAACCCCGGTTTTCAGTTTCTCCTTATTTATGCCATAAAGTTAAATGCCCATTCCCATAGCCATACATTCAACAAGCTGGAAAAATAAATATTTTCTGAAAACAAAAATTCTGGAAATTTCATAGTGCTGAAATGCATAATTAAAAACTCAGAAAAATAAATCAGCCACACACAGAATTTTGACACGTTGATTTTTGGTCAACTTGACCCTAGAAAAACCCCCTACAACTCTTGGGGAAAACCAGCTCGAAATCTTCTCTTTATTTCTGGAAAAGATTTTATAGAGAAATGAAATATACATGAAAAATTCTAGCAAACAATGTACAGACTTATCTTGTTTTCCATGCTTGCCTCCACCTCGAAAAATGTGCCAAAACAGTAAAATAGTAATAACAAAAATTTTACAGTGAGAGATAATAACATTTAATGTTGTACGTCCTCCTCGAAAATCATGCCAAAAATTTTGTGCTACTGTACGGACTGTACAGAAATTATAGCAGCTTCTTTCAACCTCAAAAACTATGCCAAATCAGCCTTGGAATGCGTGCTACACACTGCTATTGCTTCTCCTCCAAATTCGTGCCTCCTTCCTCCTGTACGGACCTCGAAAAATGGGCCCACTGTTGCTGTACGAAAATTTGCTTCGAAAACTATGTTGATTTATTGTTGTACAGACTGCTGCCTTGAAATGCATGTAGAAATTAAATAACTAATGCGTTATACATCCAAGATTCTTTTGATCACACACTATTTTAACTTCATGCACAATACAAAATCTCTTCTACTATTGATCATCATATGCGGAAATTAAATCAATTGCATGCACACATTGAAACCATAAAAATTCACACATATGAACACAGTGTTTTAACGGGAAAGCCTAAAGCTAAAAACCCCAAATATCTGTATATAATATATGTCATAGAGATCATGTAACAATCCTCATACAAAGCTTCTCACAAGCTCTCAGTACAATACAATCGCTACACACTAATCAGGCCCGATCTAGCAAATCCATGCATCGATCTTTGCCACCTGCTAGCCTTCCTCTACTACACAATCTCTGCTGAAGAATGGCTCTGAATGAACTCGAATTGGTCCAGCCTTGCTCACGCAATCCTCATTGGAAACTCTACTCTGTGTTGGATGCAATCAATGCATCACTATAGTCACAACTGATAGTCAACTTGCCCTTTCACCTATCTCTCCACTGGTCTCCACTGAAACTGTCCATGCACTGTAGTTAACTGATGTATTCTTCAGTTGATTAATGAGTTAATATTTAGTGAATTAATTATTAATTAATTCACACCACTCTCACTAGTGTATCAATCAGTTAGACTAGATACAACTAACTCAACTGTGTCTAACTGAGTTAAACTAAACACAACTCCACCAACTACTTCTACAACTCCACCAAACTCTGTCACATGAGTTCTAACTGAAGTCTCCATGCAATAGCTCCACTTAACCCTTAGGAATAGCGTAATTCCTTCTGTTAGCTCCTGTGCCACATCTATGCACTTAACTAAAGTGCTCCAAGAGAATAATTTAATGTTTAGAATCCAAATATTATTAAGAGCTAATAGTATTCGACATATCTATTTTTAGACTGGAAATCTAAAAATAGATTCCGCCCAATATGTCTAAAAATAGAAGTCCATCTATTTTTCCAACTTGACCAACCATCCACAAATAGCATCCTGCAACTCATAGAATATGATCGACATGTCTAAAAATAGACATAGTCTAAAAATAGACTTGCGCCAAAAATAGTCTGCGGGCCCACTTAGTGAAGGCGACTCTTTTCACTAAGCTCATCATCTTGTTGCAATCTCAACACTCCCTCTCAACAAGATAGGGATTATCTGCCACCCTGATCTTGCCTCTATGGTATTCGAATTTGCTCCTGGTGAGCGCCTTCGTCAAGATATCAACATCCTGATCCTTCGTAGGAATGTAAGAAAGTAACATGATCTTCCGCTGCACACAATCTCTGATATGATGATACCGGATGTCAATGTGTTTAGATCTATCATGAAATACTGGATTAACCGAGAGTTTGATGCAACTCTGATTATCACAATAAATCACAGTAGGCTCTAAGTGTGAATCGAACAACCCGACCAGGATCTTCCTCATCCATATAGCCTCGCATGCAGCCAAACTCACTGCCATATACTTGGCCTCTGCTGAACTGAGTGCCATGGATCTCTGCTTCCTGCTGTACCAAGAAACTGATGTCGACCCTGCAATACTGAAAATCCCTCCAGATGTGCTCTTTCTGTCCGTTGGGCTCCCTGCCCAATCTGCATCCGTGAAGCCACATAGCTTCACCTCATCCGACTGTCTGTACCACAATCCATATCCCGATGTGCCTCTGAGATATCTCAATACATGCTTCCCCACCTTCCAAAAGAGCTTGGTAGGCTTAACCATAGCTTGTGAAAGCTGGTTAATAGCATAGCATATGTCCAGTCGTGTATTGAATAGATACATGAGCAAACCAACCAATTGTCGGTAAACAATGGCATCCACTACCTCTGCCGATGTAGCATCTTCTTTCCTCCAACCACCAAGAAGAGGAGTGTCAATCGGCTTGCAACCTTGCATGTTGAACTTCTCCAGTATCTCCTGGGAATACTTGCCTTGAGACACAAACAGTCCATCACTACGCTCCCAAATTTCCAATCCCAGGAAATAATGAAGGAGGCCCAAGTCCTTCATCTCAAACTCTTTTGCAAGATCAGCCTTGCATGAGAGTATCAACTATTCATCATCCTTCAAAATCAAATCATCTACATAAAGTAAAATGATCAAAAACTTACCCTCCACCACAATATGGTATAGGTTCGGATCCGCCTCACTCTTGGTGAATCTAAGACTGGTGAAATAATTGTCTATCCATGTGTACCAAGCACGAGGTGCTTGTTTCAACCCATACAACACTCTTTTGAGCCTGCACACATGGGACTCGCTGTTGAGGATCTCGAAACCTTCGGGCTGCTCTATGTACACCTCCTCCTCAATGACTTCGTTGAGGAATGCAGTCTTCACATCCATCTGATGAATGTGCCAACCCATCTGCGCTGAGAGAGCTAGGATGCTCCGTATGGAAGAATACCTTGTGACAGGTGCAAAGGTTTCTTCATAGTCGATCCCTTCGATATGTGAGAAGCCTCGGGCAACAAATCTTGCCTTGTACTTCTCGACGCTCCCGTCAGCAGCTTGCTTCACTTTGTAGATCCATCTCGAACCTACCACTGATTTCCCTTCCGGCCTTCGGACAATCTCCCAGGCACTGTTTCTGACAATCGAATCATACTCTTCCACCATGGCATCTAACCATGCAGGGTCCTCCACAGCTTCCTAGAAAGAGGATGGTTTTGTCACGATACGCTTGCTCATCAGAGCCATGTATCCAGTATATTGGTTAGGTGACTGTCTCTGTCTGCGCTGTGTCGATGTAGGTGCTCCTACAATCTTCTCTGCATCAAGATTCAGTCACTCAGCTTCTGCAGTGCACTTTTGCCCTCTGATGTTTGGCGCTGCATGAGTGGTTTCTTCCACTCCATGAACCTCCTCTTGTGCCTGATCCACATCCTGAGGCTCATCCTCAGGAACTAATAGCTCCTCATATGCATGCAAGTGTGGCTCCCTATCAAGCGAACACTTCATGGCTTTCTCCTCATGAAATTTGATATCTTGTCGCACAACAGTCTTCCGAATGTCTGGAAAATACACATGATAATTGTGGGGTGTTTCTGTGTACCCCATAAATATCCCAACCTCTGCGGTCGGCTCCAGCTTCTTCCTGTCATCCTTCGTCACATGAATGTAAACATGTGAGCCAAAAATCTTCAAATGAGAAATGTTGGGACTCAGAAATGTCATATTTTCATCCACCTTTCCCTTCACTATTCCTTACATTTCATCATCTCATTAACCTTTCATTACATCATTTTCATAAATACATTTGGGTTTCACCTTCTTATTTTCCACTTTATTCATTTTTGTATTATAAGTGAATTTATGATTAAATATTAGAAAATATACATGTTTTTATATATATCTCAAGAATGTGTGAGGTTTGTAATGTGTAGGAGATATGTGAAGGATTAATTCCAAGAGACTTCTCAAATATCTCATCCACCATATTAAGGAGATAATTATTCAAGCCTATTCCTAAGGAGAAGATCATGGAGGATTTGGTTGGCATATCTTATCCAAGATATGTGAGAGATGTGTGGAGGATTCAAAGGGATCATATCTTGTAATAATGGGAAAGTAGTTGAGAGTGCTTGAGAGAATAGTGGATATGTCATTATGAGGTAGTTATCTTCTTCATGTATATAAGAGAGTGCTCTCTCTTCATTTCGAAAGATATAAGTTGATAAGTTTTTGAGTTTGGAGAGATAGTCTTGTAATTAGGAGAAGGGGATTCTTAGCTTTTATTCATATTCTTTTATTGTTACGCTTTCATGATTTGTCATTTGATTCTTGTAATGTAATTTGAGATAGCTTTATTGTTGTGAGCTCACATATGTTGATTTTCATTCAACTCTTCACATTTTGTATTGCTTTTCCCTTATGCAATTTCCTGCTTTCCTAGTTAGTGTTTCAATGCCTTCCTAGATTAATTTGATTTCAGTAATTTAGATTAAATTAGTTCCACTTCAGTCCTGCATATATAGTGCATGTGCCTCGTAAGCCTACAAACCTCGGATTGACAAATTAAATAGTTGGGCAAGTACTACAACAGAATTAAACGAACACATTTTCACCCAACATTTTGGCGCCGTTGCCGGGGAGGGACAATGGATTGAAGTTTAGTTGATTTTTCATGCAAGTGTGTTTAGACATGTTCCTAACTCTGAGGTGTCAAGGCGGTAAGACGTGGGGAACAGCCTACGCATTGTGTTCGAGATACTGTAATGGGCTCGACCTCATATGGATCAGGGCATGTAGGGTGTGTTTACATTTATGCAAAGTGTGAATTTCAATTTCAGCAAGTGTGTTCGATTTCCGCAACTGTGAAGAGTGTTATAATTGAAGAATTTGATTATTGAATTAATGAATGGTCCTTGTAAGAGGGTTTAATTGAGTATTGAATTCAATATTATCTCCGTGTTCTTTGTTTTTAATGAATTCAATTTTTAGTGTGCCGATTTGAAAGAGTTTTTGTGAACTAAAACCTTGTAAAAGGATTAAAAAACTCAGACAATTATTAGCACTCTGTTTTTAGTATGTAAGAATCCCTTTTTCAACATGGTTTTACAATGAGTGTCAGCTTGGAACTACTCACTCAGATCCTAGCAGAAGTCGGGATATCCTCTTCCCTAGAAAAGGAGATTTTGACAAAAATTAAAGGTTCAACTACTCCCCAAGAAATAAACGAAGATTCAACATATGAAGAATCCTGCATATCTGATGGCGAACAATCATTCGAACAGGAGATCGAGGAAGAAGAAAAGCAGATCGAGAAAGAAGAAGAGGAGTTACAACATGATCTAAGTGAGAGAAATTGTGCTTATCGAAGCCTTATCGAACAATGGTTCCAGGTAAGTACTCGATTAGATTCGTCTTTTTATTTTTATTTAGTTAATTTGCAGTTACAGCAACTAGACTCATTCATTCTCGAATATTTTCATTTTTCATTTGAAAAATTGCTACTAAATATATTGTTGTTACTGCTACGTGAGTGGCTTCATTGGAAGTTTAATTACACGTAACTAATTTTTAAATTTTAATTAGTATAGAGTAGGTAGCCTTTCATTTTCAGTTTTTGCCTTCATTTTCAATTTTGCTTTTACCTAGTGTTTTGTGTAATCAGGAGGATCATAAAAAAATTTATGTTAAAAAATAATTAAAAAAAAATTTCATCATTGCATTTAATTTGATTTTACAATAAATTAAAAAATAAAAATAAAAATGAAAAAAAAAGGTACAAAAAAAAAACAATTTTAATAAAACAATTAAAACAAGAAACAAAAAAATAAAAAAATAAAAACATTCATGAAAATAAAACAACACAAAACAATTTTAATAAAAAAAATTAAAACAACAAAATAAAAACAAATCATAAAAATAAAAATTAAAAAAAATAATAAAAAATAAAACAGTCAACCAACGCACTCATAAAAACACAAAAACAAAACATAAAACAATTAATATATATAACACATCGTATAAAGGACCGAGAGGAAAAAAAAGAAAAAAAGAAAAAACACACTATAGATTGCAGGCCCGAGACTGCAGATTCACCAACGCCATTCCGACAACGACCTTGGCACGCCCAGTAATGCTAAAATAAATGAGTAAACACCGATTTTCTTGTTGGGTTGCAGAACAATATTTTCAATTTGTATCCATTGTTGCTGTGAAGAATATGGGAGGCGCTGGCAAGACAACGATGGAAGCTTGAGCTCAAGAATATATGAAGTGGACTTCGATGTGTGCATCCAAACTGCAGCTAAATTTCTCGATCAACTCCATGCTCGAATTGCTGGATAACATTGACACAATTTCTGTCATCGATAACTACAAATTTCCCATGCCATGAAGTGAGGAGGAGATAACAATTTGATTTTGCAGTTATTAATCCAAGAATGGAGGCGGCAGTTTAGCCAGATTTCAGCAACTAACTCCCGATTTCTCTGCATGCACAGATTTGATACATAATTGAAAGCATGATCTGGGCGTAGAAGGCAGAGGGATGATTTTGGTCAACCATTTGGAAATGCACATTTGGTGCGATTACATGGACAGATGGAACCCACAGCGTCCAGAATAGGCTTTATCGTTAACGCAGATTGCAGGGAATTAGTCACCAATTTAGTTGTCGCCGGATAGCCAGCGCTGCATGGAGGGATTCAATGTTTTTGTATTCAATATTGAGACTGACATCTATCTAAGTTCAATACGTCTCGGGCTCTGCAGACAGAACTATTGCACTCCATGACATTCGTAAGATGGACAAAGTTCTTCATACTTGTGCACACCACCTAGAAGAAGTGTTCCAAATTGGTTGGAGTCCCCAAAATGGAGCAAGTGCCTTCTTCCTGGGCTGAGGCTGTGTCGATCTTCAGCTTGATGATGAATCTATTTTCCCTCAAAATCTTGGTACACCATTTTCCCCAAACTGCAGGCGATGCATTTGAGTAATGAAACACTATGCTTTCGATGTAGAAAGGCTTTCACATCATTATATGGTGTTGGAGAAGGCCGACGAGGTCAATGCTCGGATTTTGTGCAGAAACATTCATCTAGCCTCCAAGCGTTGAATTAAAATGTCTATTTTGGATGCGGATGTCTGGTAAAGGTTTATGATGGGTTTTTCATTTTCTGCAGTAAGTATGTCGAAATCGAGCCCAAATCTCCTCTCGATGCATCTAGGCTGAGCAGCATGATGGAGAGATTGGGGATAGTCAAAGATAGCTAAGGAGACGACAAAGCTCGAACAGAAGATCGTTTGCATGATCTTAAATGGCAAAGGGGACGAATTGAAGCCCAATTCCTGCAATTCTGTCGAGGTTAGGGGGCATCACATCTGTGTTGCCACTACGGAGAAGGCAGAATCTGGCTACCGCGTATGGAAATGGCACGGCCATATCATGCTTTACAATGAAGAAAAGGGTTTTCGCCTTGAGTACATCTACGACAATTATTTCCAGCGCCTTGAGGCGGAAGAAAATGTTGAGGTGAAAAAGGATGCCGAGAATTCGGTTTTGCAGGAGCTGATGAAGAAGTCTTGAAACGTAAACTTGTTTGGAGGCTAGGTGTCTTCGTGGAAGAATGACCGAGGAGAAGAATTATTGTTTATGAATTAACATAAATAATATCTATGCTCTGATCTGCCTGCCTAAATCTTCATCTATCTAGAATGTAAATCTGATCCTTGCATCGATGATTACGCCAGAAGATCAGAAAGCACTACACACTTAAACCACAGCTGGGCCCACTGCAGCAATATCCTTAATTGGGCCGATTCTGTCACAACGGTGTTACCAATCTATCGTTGTTTAATTGAAAGTAGGGCTGTGCATACTTCTTTACAGTGGAGACATGGATGCCAATGTGCCCGTGACAGCTACAATACTCTCAATCAACAAAGTTCAAACTTCCAATTCAGACTTCAACATTTTGCTTTCAGGATTTTATGCCTAGAGAGAACTTTGGTAACATGAATTAGCAAGAAACTGAAGATTTGCTAGCGCCGAAAAAATATTGCTATACTTTGCGAAGCATGCCAAGAAATGGAGATATTTTAATAAATTCCTGAAAACAATACGAATGTATGTATTTACGCTTAACACTAATTTGTTTTCTTGAAGTCACTTTGACAGCGATCGATGATGAAATCAGCGCAGGCGACAGGTTAACACACAGTTTCTTTCTTTTGCTCGCATTTGTGCTTATTCTTGAATCTTACATTTTAGAATGCTCTCACGAAGTTTTTATACAGGATTTGTACTAAGTTCTTTTCAGGTTTCGGACATGATCGCATTTTGCTGCTGAAGTGATTTTCAAAGATCACAGAACTTTTTGAGAAACATGCTTTCATAAACAGCTTGAAGGAGCTGTAACTCATCATAAACATCATAACATTTGCTGTTATCCAGAAATTTTTTGCGCCTCTTGATGTTTGTTGTTACACAGCGACCATGCTGATACACCAACATTTCCACTTTTTCCATTATCCATGCTGTAACACTGTAACACTTCTCCTTCAAAGCCGATTGACTATCCTTGTGTTGAAGCCCATTTTCCATTACCTTATCTTTCACGACTTCATGCATAGTTATTTTTCTGAATCGCATACATTCCTTTATCGTTTTCAGTCTATTTGCCTTCTAGTTTGCCTTCTGAATATTCCCTTTCCATGATTACATTACCTTGTTTTCCTCGCCATGCTGATCCACACTGCTTGCCCGTGAGTTCTTTCCATTTATAGTCCTACCAAATCTCTTTGTACAAACTCGCATTGACTGATGTGGGATTCCTTAAGGCCCACCTTTCAACAAGTCTTGCCCCATCGACATCAACACCTTATTTGGGAAATAGACTAGAGTTCCTTTTGGGTACCTTGAGACTTGCATGCCTTAATGGAAAGTTCTCTCGCTGACAATCATGGGAATACATCAATTTCCCTTGATCGTCAGATATTGCAAATGGCTCGATGTCAACCCCTCTATTCGCATTTCGCAAGATGTACTCGGGTACCTTGGCACTCATTGACATCAATGGTGAGTTTGCCTCGCATTGGTTAACGACATGCATCAATGGCCGATAATCCAATGATTTATTTTCATGCTCGACACCAACACATTCTTTCGCATGATTAGACTTGTACCATCAAGTTTTGTAGCGGGTGAAGACTATACACTTTTTCACGATTCCCTCAGCAGTTACAACAGCATGAATTCTGATCTATGAGAGTACCACAGTTCCACTTTCAGCCTTTATCTTTTCCATGATTCAGCATCAGCAATTCAGATTCCTTCATTTCCCAGGATCCAGTTACAGCAACATCAACATTCACAGTTACATTTTCATGATCTTGCTGTAGTACAACCTTCCATGTTCTAGCAGTTACATCAGTTGCAGCTACGACACCAGTCACATTTTCATGATTCAGCAGCAGTAGCAGCTACATTCCTATTGCATAATTCATCATTCTTGGGTAAGTGGAAGTATGTTGTTTTCTAATCTTTAATCATGTAATTCCTTATATGCTGACTTGAATATTTTGGAAAATTCCCTTATCATGCTACATTTCCTTTCATGAGCCATGTCAAGTTGCATGAGGACATGCAACTAATTCAGTTGGGGGGGGAACTATATTCACTACATATTCACTACCATGATTCCATTTCTCCACCACTATCACTCCATTTTTTTTTTAATCTCATTTACCATTCACCAACATTTCTTTTCCAACGATAATTTGTTGCACTTTGCTTCATACGCATTAATATACATTTTGGCATTCTTCATGAATATTACAAAAGGGCTTTCTTATGCACATTGATAGCTTATGATTTCCAGTGAGTGTTTACATTATTATTGCAGCAAGAGAACAGAAAACGAAATGAATGTTGCTAACAAAAGAACCAAAATTCTTTGTATTCATGAGAACCAACCATAAGGAAAGAGAACAGAAAATGAAATGAATGTTGTTAACACAAGAACCAACATTCTTTGTATTCATGGTTGTCACACAAGAACCAACCATAAGAAAATGTAAGTTGTTACTCATGTCTTTCACATATCCTGGAAACAGTCATTGTTAAAAAGACATCATCATGTAAATCCAAAGTTCAGATGCCAAATGTTCTTAAAGAGATCCATGCATGGTTGCATGAGGACATGCAACAAGTTCAGTTGGGGGGAATGTTGGGACTCAGAAATGTCATATTTTCATCCACCTTTCCCTTCACTATTCCTTACATTTCATCATCTCATTAACCTTTCATTACATCATTTTCATAAATAAATTTGGGTTTCACCTTCTTATTTTCCACTTTATTCATTTTTGTATTATAAGTGAATTTATGATTAAATATTAGAAAAAAAAAATGTTTTTATATATATCTCAAGAATGTGTGAGGTTTGTAATGTGTAGGAGATATGTGAAGGATTAATTCCAAGAGACTTCTCAAATATCTCATCCACCATATTAAGGAGATAATTATTCAAGCCTATTCCTAAGGAGAAGATCATGAAGGATTTGGTTGGCATATCTTATCCAATATATGTGAGAGATGTGTGGAGGATTCAAAGGGATCATATCTTGTAATAATGGGAAAGTAGTTGAGAGTGCTTGAGAGAATAGTGGATATGTCATTATGAGATGGTTATCTTCTTCATGTATATAAGAGAGTGCTCTCTCTTCATTTCGAAAGATATAAGTTGATAAGTTTTTGAGTTTGGAGAGATAGTCTTGTAATTAGGAGAAGGGGATTCTTAGATTTGATTCATATTCTTTTATTGTTACGCTTTCATGATTTGTCATTTGATTCTTGTAATGTAATTTGAGATAGCTTTATTGTTGTGAGCTCACATATGTTGATTTTCATTCAAATCTTCACATGTTGTATTGCTTTTCCCTTATGCAATTTCCTGCTTTCCTAGTTAGTGTTTCAATGCCTTCCTAGATTAATTTGATTTCAGTAATTTAGATTAAATTAGTTCCACTTCAGTCCTACATACATAGTGCATGTGCCTCGTAAGCCTACGAACCTCAGATTGACAAATTAAATAGTTGGGCAAGTACTACAACAGAATTAAACGAACATATTTTCACCCAACAAGAAATATCAGGCTTCTTACCGGAAAACGCCTCTTCGGGTGTACTCATGCCAAGTACTCTATGAGGACAATGGTTTTGCCCATAAACCGCAGTGTTGCAAGCTTCAGCCCACAAGTGTATGGGAAGGCCCTAATCATGCAACATCGTTCGTGCAACACCCATGATCATTCTGTTCTTTCGCTCCACGACCCCATTCTGCTGTGGGTTATGAGGCGCTATGAGCTCTCTTCGAATTCCTTCTACACTGCAAAAGTCTTTGAATAATCCAGAGATGAATTCACCACCATTATCGCTCTTAAGAGCCTTCACCTGCTTCCTCGACTCTTTCTCAGCCAGTGCCTTAAACTCATAGAACTTTGAAAATGTCTCGCTCTTCTTCTGCATAAAGAAGATCCAGCACTTACGAGAAAAGTCATCAACAAATATCACATAATACATGTGCTTTGCTGTCGAAGCTACTGAGAAAGGTCCACACAAGTCTATGTGAATTCACTCAAGGATCATCGTGGCGCGACTATCCTTCTCATGAAAGGTGGCTTTCACAAATTTTCCCAAAGTACATCCCTTGCACTGATCTGACTGCGCAAGTGTACCTTTGGGAAGCCCGGTAGAAATATACTGCAAAATTTTCAAAGCGCCATGGTGAAGATGGCCCAATCTCCTGTGCCACAGTTCGACCTCATCCTGGCTCACCACTCCTTCTGCTTTGCCTACCATTGCTACGCAGCCATCTACCTGCAATTGATAAAGGTTATTAACTCAAATCCCTATCATATGGGTTTCACCAGTTTCCTTACTGTGCAGGAAAGCCTTTCCCTCGCTAAAGACAACACCATATCCCTTGTCTTCCAATATTGCCACAAAGATCAGATTCTTCTTCAAACCTGGAACATGCATGACATCCTTCAAGATGAAAGGTTTTCTAGACTACCTCTCAAAGGAAATGGTCCTGATACCAGTCGCACTGTATCTACCATCATCGCCCATCTCGATGTGCACTCCAAGATCCTTCTCATCCAGATCAGCAAAACAAATATTTCTCTCCAGTCATATGGAAAGACGCACCACTGTCAAGAAACCACACTGATCCCATCACACTTGAGACCAAGCGTGCGATCAACGAAAAATCCAGCTCAAACTGCGAGGCTAAGGACTCTCCAGCTGCAGATCTAGTAGCCTACTTATTTTTCTTCTTCTATGGACAATTAGTGGCGTAATGTCCATGTTGGCGACAATGAAAGCACTTCACCTTGGACATGTCCTACTTCTTGCCTTTCGCACCGGATTGAGAAGGATTTTTCTTTCCCTTCCCTTTCCTTGCTTTGGCAGCCAAAGCACAATTTTCTTCATCTTCATTCTTCGATGAAGATCCATCCCTGGTACTCCGCCTTATCTCCTCCTGCACAAGATCCGACCAAAGTCACTCCCATCCCGACAGTTTCTCCCGACCATTGATAGAGTCCTCATAGGAATGCCAACTCTTTGAAAGCCCAAGGAGAGACAATCTTACCAAGTCCTCTTCATATACAGTAACTCCCACACTTCCCATCTCATCCCTGCACTCAACAAACTTCGTGAGGTACTTGGGTATACTCTTTCCCTTCTCCATTTTTATTTTCCTGAGTTTATCTTTGAGCGCCAACTTCCTCTAGTCGCTCTTGCTTTAGAACAAGTCTGTCAAAGCTTTCCACATCAAGAATGGAGAAGCTTTACCATGAAGGCTAGACACTATGTGATCCTTCACACCTTCTAACAGAATTCTTCGACATTTTTCTATCTTCTTTAGCCATGCATCAAGTGCGGCAGCATCGCTAGAAGCAGGTTTTGGAATTTCTACATCTATGAAATCCTTCAACCCATTATCCTCCAGCACTGCCTCCATCCTGTCCTTCCATGAAATATAATTCAAGCTGCCCTTAAGGGCATACTCCAATCGCAATTCGTTGAAAGACATCTCAACTTCGACACCATGAAAACACTACTGCAAATTTGAATTCCACCAGCACAAAACTCAACCGCTTCAATGATTTGCAATTGCTCCAATGATCAATATAGCTCGGATACCATGTATAAATTATATAAATAATGCATTATACATCCAATATTCTCCCGATCACACACTATTTCAACTTCATGCACAATACAAAATCTCTTCTACTATTGATCATCATATGCGGAAATTAAATCAATTGCATGCACACATTGAAACCATAAAATTTCACACATATGAACACAATGTTTTAATGGGAAAGCCTGAAGCTAAAAACCCCAAATATCTGTATATAATATATTTCATAGAGATCATGTAACAATCCTCATACAAATCTTCTCACAAGCTCTTAGTACAATAAAATCGCTACACACTAATAAGGTCCTGATCTAGCAAATCCATGCACCGATCTCTGCCACCTGCTAGCCTGCCTCTACTGCACAATCCCTGCTGAAGAATGGCTCTGAATGAACTTGAATTGGTTCAGACTTGCTCATGAAATCCTCATTGGCAACTCTACTCTGTGTTGGATGAAATCAATGCATCACTATAGTCACAAATGATAGTCAAATTTCCCTTTCACCTATCTCTCCACTGGTCTCCACTGAAACTGTTCATACACTATAGGTAACTGATGTATTCTTCAGTTGATTAATGAGTTAATATTTAGTGAATTAATTATTAATTAATTCACACCACTCTCACTAGTGTATCAATTAGTTAGACTAGATACAACTAGCTCAACCGTGTCTAATCAGCAACCGAACACAACTCCACCAACTACTTCTAACTCCACCAAACTCGTCACATGAGTCAAAATTTACATGAGTTATAACCGAAGTCTCCATGCAATAGCTCCACTTAACCCTCAGGAATAGCGTAATTCCTTCTATCGATTCTCGTGCCACATTTGTGCACTTAATTGAAGTGCTCCACATAGTTAAGGTTTGTGTCATTAAGAGCTAATAATATTCGACATATCTATTTTTAGACTGGCAATCTAAAAATAGATTCTGCCCAATATGTCTAAAAATAGAAGTCCATATATTTTTTCCAGCTCGACCAACCATCCACAAATAGCATCGTGCAACTCATAGAATATGATCGACATGTCTAAAAATAGACATAGTCTAAAAATAGACTTTGCGCCAAAAATAGCCTGCGGGCCCACTTAGTGAAGGCGAATCTTTTCACTAAGCTCATCATCTTGTTGCAATCTCAACAATGAATGCAACCTCTCCTTACTATAAGGATTTTATGAACTGCTCCTCTCCTTCTCTTTCTTAAAACCATAAATGTCTCTAGCTCTCTTCTCATCCTTCTCTCAATCTACTCATGAAAGAATGAATGATGTTTTCCCTCCTTTTCCTCCTTTAACCTAACCCTAAGTGACTTTTGGGGAATCCCTAAATCTAATGGCTGAGATAGCTTTAGATCTAGGGCTGAGATTAAATGCTCATTTAAATCTCACTTTCTTTTTTTTAATTCACCCCACTTTAATAAAGACCCACTTAGTCATTTATTTCCAAAGTCACTTTTCACTTTCTAATTTCACATTGACTTTATTAAAGTCATTTTAAAATTAGACTTAGTAACTTTATCACTTAAAGTCACTTTTAAATTAGATTTGACTTTATAACTTTATAATCACTTTAGGAGAAAAATTAAATTCTTTTGGACACTTTTCCCTAGGTCAAAGATCAAAGCCTCAGGGAACCACCTGTCCTTTGGTAACCGAATTTCAACACTCCCTCTTACCGAGGAAGGTGTTCCTCACCACACCCATCTTGTCTCTGAAGTAAACATGCTCGTCCAGTGGTAAGGCTTTGGTAAGAATATTTGCAACCTACTCATCAATGGGAATATACTCAAGATTCACAACTCCCTTCTAAACATAGTCTTTGATGAAGTCATATCTGATGCCGATATGCTTTGACTAGTCATGAAATACTAGATTCTCTGTGAGTTTAATGCAACTCTGATTATCACAGTATCTCACTGAAGGTCTCAACGATTGACCAAATAAGCCAAACAACATCTTGCGAAGCCATATGGCCTCACAACTAGCGTATTAGCCGGCCATGTACTCGTCTCCACTGAACTTAATGCTAATGACTGTTGCTTTTGGATGAACCATGACACCAATGCCAAACCCAACCCAAAACAACACCCTGAAGTGATCTTCCTATCAGAAGCACAACTTTCCCGATCAGAATCGGTGTAAACTGCCAATATCACTCCATCTCCCTACCTATAATCCAGACCATAATCCCCTGTCCCCTGCAAGTACCACAAAATGTGTTTTGCAGCAACCCAGTGCACCCTCTTGGGCTCACACATGAACTAGCTCATCGTGTTGATTGAAAAACATATATCCGGTTTGGTGTTGACCAAATACATCAAGGAACCAATCAGTTGTCTATACAATGTGGGATCCACCAACTCGGAATCTGAAGCATGAAGCTTCTTCCAGTTGGTGATCATTGGTGTCGACATGGGTCTATAATCCTCCATGTGGAATCTGTTAAGGATGCCCACAATATACTTCCCCTACCCCAGGAAGAAATTCCCCTCCTCCTGCCACACCTCCAAATCCAAAAAGTAATGCATCAAGCCAATGTCCTTCATCTCAAACTCTGACACAAGATCTCTCTTGCAGCTCTCTATGAGTCTCTCTGCACTCGTAATGACCAAGTAATCCACATACGACACCAGAATGAGAGGCTCCTCACCTATCACAATAAAGTAAAGGTTCGGATCTGCATCACTCTTTGTGAAACCCATCTCCTGCAAGTATGTATCTATCCTGGAGTACAAATCTCTCGGAGCTTACTTCAGGCCATAAAGGGCCTTCTTTAGTCTGCGCACATGGGACTCCTTCCCATGCACCTGAAAGCCCTATGGTTGCTCAATGTACACCTCCTCCTGTATGAAGCCATTGAGAAATGCGGTCTTCACATCCATCTAGTGGATCTTCTAACCCATCTCTGCTGCTATCGATTGGAGTGAATCGAAGTATATCGAGCCACAAGAGCGAAGGTCTCCTCATAATCTACTTCCTCTGCCTGGGAGAATCCTATAGCCACAAACCTTAATTTGAATTTCTCAATGCTTCCATCTGCAACATGCTTTACCTTGTAAAGCCATCTGGAAGTAACCACATATTTTACCTCAGGCCTTGGCACCACCTCCCAAACATCATTCTTCATGATAGAAGAATACTCCTCCTGCATGGCCTCTCTCCAGACTTGCTGGCTAGCTGCCTCCTCATAGCTAGAAGGCTTAGAGTCAATGATGTTGGCAACCATTTCCATATATTTACGAACCTCTCAGGTGGTCTGCGCTCTATGAACAGCCTCTTCGGCCCAGCAATGGATGTGGCCTCTCTCAGGGTCTCCTGAAGCCACTTGGGCTTCCTCTTCCCTGAGCACACTTCTCCCACCAGAGAATGAAACTCCTCCTCCTCATTAGGAGCCTGAACTGCTGATTGTCTGTATGATGTCCTCTTGCTTGAACCTCAACCTATAGATGTTGAAGTACCTGTGAATTTTCCATCAATGGACTCCCCAGTGAACTGCTCTGTGGACTGCTCTGCATGTTTCCCAAAGCACCACCCCTCTGACTCTGTGAGCCACTACTCACTGATGGACCTGACACTGTAATCGATGTACCTCCGGACACTCCTGATCCCTACCCACTGGATCCCTGTGCCTGACTCAGCTGCTCCTAAGGGTTTGGCTGATCTAGATACTTTAACTCATGTGACCTCGTGAAAGCCCCGTCCTCCTCAAATTTCACATCCGGTTTGACAAAAACTCTCCTCTGTGCAGGAATATTAATCTAAAAGGCTTTTGAGGTCTCACTATAGCCCACAAAGATACCCTTCTCTACAGTGGGCTCTGGCTTGGTCCTCTTCTCCTTGGGTACATAAGAGTATGCAATACACCCAAAGATACGAAGATGACCAACATCAGGCTTCTTCCCAGAAAAAGCCTCCTCCGGAGTCACATACACCAAGGCACGATGCAGACTCCTGTTATGAAAATATACAACAATGTTGCAGGCCTCTACCCATAAAAACAATGGTAACCCCTGATCATGTAGCATGGCTTTGGCAGCCCCTCCAATGGATCTGTTCTTCCTCTCCGCAACCCCGTTCTGCTGGGGGTTGTAAGGAACTGTGAAATCCCTCCTAATGCCTGCCTCCACACAATAGTCAACAAACTCACCAAGGGTGTACTCCCCTCTGTTGTCCAACCTCATGGACTTGATATTCCGACCTGTCTGAGTCTCCACAAGAGATCTGAACTCCTTAAACCGCTTAAAGACCTCACTCTTGGTCTTCAAGAAATAAATCTAGGTCCTCATAGAGTGATCATCAATTAATAAAACATAATACTCATATCCACTCAAGGAAACATGAGACATCCGACTGCTCACATCAGAATGAATCAAATCAAGTATCCCAGTCGATCTGTTGTCACTGCTGGGAAAAGGGGATTTGGAAAAATTTCCCATAACACATCCTCTGCATGTATCAAAGTGATCAGTACTGAAATCTGGCACACCTGTAGTGATCTCCCGCAATGTCCTCAAGGCTCCATGATACATGTGCCCCATCCTGCGGTGCCAAGTCTTGCACAACTCTGAACTGCTAGCTCTTCTGCCAGTACTACTGCTCAATGCCAAAAGGGGCTGAAATGAAAACTTGTACACCTTTGCATGGCGTACACCAATCACTCTATTTGACTCAGCTGGAGTGCCCCTGGAATATATTGGCCCCTGGAATATATTGGCACCTGTCCTCTCCTGAACAATATCTCATATCTGTTGTCCTCCAATGCTGAGATAGATATGAGGTTCTTCCTCATCGCTGGCACCTAGAGAACATCTGACACTTTCAAGGGAGGTTTGGGTTCCCTATCAAATGTCAATGTCCCCACATGGACTGCTCTAAAAACACTGTCATCTCCGAGTACTACCTCTATATTAGTGCCACTCTCTGAAAGCTCTGAGAAGTACTCACGAACTCTTGTCATATGACGTGAAGCCCCACTGTCAACATACCAGATACCTGAAGATGCTTCGCTAGTGGAGGGAAATGCACACTCCCTCTCAAAATACATGGCAGGTGATCCTGCACTAGTGGACTCAAAAGAAATGAACCCAAACTCCCGGTCAAAGCTATCCGTAAAGTCCTCTATCTCTACTAATGTTGCCATGCTCTAGTTCTTCCCCTTATTCTTCTTCTCCGGACACACAACTGCATAGTGTCCCATCTTCTAGAAATTCCAACACTTCACCTTGGAATAGTCCTTTTGTGTGTTCCCCTGTTTACCTTTACCTTTGCCTTTGTCCCCACCAACACTTGTGGAAGCTTGCTTCTTTCCCTTGCCTTTCTTGCCTCTTGCCAACAATGCTACATCCTCATCTTTCTCAACTGGTTTGGCTGCCCCAAGCTAGCTCTTTCTAATTTATGTCTGTATGCAATCATCCCAAAACCTCTCCCAAGTGGGAAGGGTCTCACGTGCACAAACCCCATCAACAAAGTTCAACCATGAACTGGGAAGGTCATTCACAACAATCCGCACCAACTCAATGGTTGGAATGGCATCTCCAACTATTGCCAATGCATCTCTCACACTAGTAATCTTTGTGAGATATCCAGTTGCACTATCAGTCTTACCCATCTTAATGGTCTTCAACTTCTCCCTTACGACCATTTTTTTGTTCTCATTGGTACTCTGGTAGAGATTGGTCAAGGCTGTCCACATCTCATGAGCATATATCTTTCCTCTCACATGAGGAATGACATGGTATTTAATACCATCCAGAATCAGTCTCTTACCCTTGTTATTCTTCTTATTAAATTCTTCCAACTATACAGCATCAATAGGCACATTAACAGGGTGTTGTTGGGTATTCACCATTATACCCCAGACTTCTGCCTCCTCAAAGATGCTCTGCATTCTTTCCTTCCATACGCTGTAGTTGCTATTCCCATCCAACCTATCCTCCACCCTCAAGCCCAAAGACATTCTTGCTGTCCTAATAAGTTGAAAATAACACTATTGTAGTAAAGGTACTGTTTTCTGTGTGAAAAATCAGCTGGCTGTAATTTTTCTTCTTGATGTCCCATACTGCACTTTTCAGCAAAATAGCTCTTATACCATGTAGAAATTTGATAACCCAACCCCGGTTTTCAGTTTCTCCTTATTTCTCCCATAAAGTTAAATGCCCATTCCCATAGCCATACATTCAACAAGTTGGAAAAATAAATATTTTCTGAAAACAAAAATTCTTGAAATTTCACATTGCTAAAATGCAGAAATAAAAACTCAAAAAAATAAATGAGCCACACACAAAATTTTGACACGTTGATTTTTGGTCAACTTGACCCTAGGAAAACCCCCTACAACTCTTGGGGAAAACCAGTTCGAAAGCTTGTCTTTATTTCTGGAAAATGCTTTTACATAGAAATGAAATATACAGGAAAAATTCTAGCAAATAATGTACAAACTTATCTCGTTTTCCATGCTTGCCTCCGCCTCGGAAAATATGCCAAATCAGCAAAATAGTAATAACATAAATTTTACAAAAAGAGATAATAACATTTAATGCTATATGTCCTCCTCAAAAACCGTGCCAAAAATTTCGTACTATTGTACAGACTGTACTAAAATTACACCAGCTTCTTTTAGCCTTGAAAATCATGCCAACTCAGCCTCAGAATGTGTGATGCACACTGCTGCTGCTTCTCCTCAAAATCTGTGCCTCCTTGCTGCTGTAGATACCTCGAAAAACGTCCCCATTGCTGTTGTATGGAAATATGCCTTGAAAACTATGCTGGTTTATTGATGTATGAACTGTTGTCTTGAAATGCGTGTAACCTCTCCTTGCTGTACGGATTTGCTGAACTTCTCCTCTCCTTCTCTTTCTCAAAACCAGAAATGTCTCCAGCTCTCTTCTCCTCCTTCTCTCAATCTTCTCATGAAAGAATGAATGACCTTTTCTCTCATTTTCCTCCTTTAACCTAACCCTAAGAGGCTTTTGGGGAATCCCTAAATCTAATGGCTCAGATAGCTTTAGATCTAGGGCTGAGTTTAAATGCTCATTTAAATCTCACTTTCTATTTTTTAATTCACCCCACTTTAATAAAGACCCACTTAGTCAATTATTTCCAAAGTCACTTTTCCCTTTCTAATTTTACATTGACTTTATTAAAAGTCACTTTAAAATTAGACTTTAGTAACTTTATCACTTAAAGTCACTTTTAAATTAGATTTGACTTTATAACTTTATAAAGTCACTTTAGGAGAAAAATTAAATTCTTTTGGACACTTTTCCCTAGGCCAAAGATCAAAGCCTTAGGGAACCACCTGTCCTCTGGTAACCAAATTTCAACAACATTAAGACAAGAATGCTCCCTTATATTGAGGAAAGCAAGAACCCCTAAGAATAATCTAAACAAGGATGAGCTTATGACTCTGAAATCCCTCCACAATAATGAGAACATTGTGGTCCTCAAGGCGAACAAAGGAGGAGATGCGATGGTTATGGACAAGGATGATTATGTAATAAAAATGAAGGAGCATCTAGATTGTAGTAGCTATAAAATACTTAGCTCCAACCCCATACCCAAGGTTATAAAAGAGGTTAAGAAGGAAATCATGGAATCTAGCCTTGATGATAAAATAAAATAAAAAGTTAATCCCTTCCTATGAGGTCATCCCTAGAATTTATGGATTACCCGAAATTCACAAAGAAGGCGTTCCTCTCAGATAGATAGTTAACACCATAGGATCCCCTACCTATGAATTAGAAAAATATGTTACCAATATTCTTAAGCCCCTCGTTGGAAACACTGACTCATTCATAAAATACTATAATGATTTCATCAAGCTTATTAAAAATCAAAGGGTAGAAGACAAAGAAATTTTGGTAAGATTTGATGTTGTTTCATTATTTACCAAAATGTAGAAATTTAATACAAAATATGTATTGCATGGATTCTCCTGATCTAAAAATTATATACCACTATTAAATACAGAATCGCTTCTACAAAATCTTTGCGGAATTTAAAACAAAATCGCCAATAGCAAAATCATGAAGAAAGATCAATCACACATAACACAGATAATTTACCGGGAAAGCATAAAGCTAAAAACCCCACTATCTTCTATTATGTATTATATCATGGATCATGAAACAATTACATACAAATTCCAATCCAAGAGCTCTCAGTGTAATAGCTAATTGTCTCACACTTTCATACAAAAATTGGCAAGTTCCTTCACCAATTTACTGTCTCCAGACAGCCTGCCTCCACTGCGCAATCCTTGATGGTCGAGAACCTATGAATGAATGATTCTTTCCTGCCTTGACTGTGCAATACTCATAGGAACATCCAATGTGTGTGTGGTTGCATGTGTGCAATCGATAATGTCACAACTGATCAATCTGTCCCTTTCACCTACATCTCAACTGGGTCTCCACTATATCTGACATGCATGCAGTTAATAATAGTAAAAAAATCAGTTGCATGTGAAATCACTCCATGTGAATTAATTAATATTTAATTCACTTGATCTCTCACTAGTTTATCTGTAGTTACAACTAGCACAATTGACTTTAACTCACTTAAATGAGTTAAACTGATTTACAACTTGCACAACTCATGCACCACTACACTTCCAACTCTGTTACAAATAGAATCACTTAGTTACAACTAAGTCCACTTGCACGTCCCACCAACCAACCTCTTAACTCGAAATTCCTATAGCTAACTGATTTTCCACTTTAGTTAACTATTTCCAAGTGCTCATTGAAAATAGATTATTGTTTATTGTCCAACTAATATTAAGGGATAATAATAGTCAACATGCATCTATAAATAGACATGGAATATATAAATATAACTTGAACATACATCTATAAATAGACCTCATCTATAAATAGAATTTTCTCATGCATCTATAAATAGACATCCACCTAAAAAATGCCCTGTGTGGGATTTTCACTAGGATCACGGATGTTGTTTCTGGATGCCAATTTCACTGTTTCTTGTTGCAAACTTCAACACTCCCTCTCAAAAAGAAAGGAATGTCTTTTGCATGCGACATGAAACTCCATGCATGCGCCTTGAAATGTTTGCATGCAACACTTTTGAAACTGAATAGCCTCCAAAAAACTGAATCAGTATAATGCATCTATTATCAAAGTCTTCTGACTTCTGTTGCTACCAACTGCACATGTCTTCTGGATCCACTGCGCTATTGACCTCTGCAACCATTCACTTGCTGTCAACTCTAATCTACACTCCAGTATCCGACATTATCACTTTGATTTCATGTCCTCACGAAATCTAACTGCATCAATCCAAATGATCCTGCTACTGTTGTACTTTGGGGTTCCCATAGCCAGGTTCGATTCATGAGATCCACACCATCTCAATGAATCATGCCCAAAAAATTATTCTTGGGATTATCCATGCATGTCGCCCCACCTCTCACCTGGTGGTATAGTTGCATGTACTCCCTCTACCCATCTGGCACAAAATTTCTCTGCATGATTGTTTGCTCCCACTCCATGATCATCATCTTGTGGCTTCTCCACATCCTGAGGTTCACTCTTACCTGCATGCAAATCCAGATCCCTCTCAAGGGTCAATTGCAGGGATTTCTGACACTTCCCAACATTAGGAAGCTCTATAGAAATCCTATCTACATCAAGTATATAGAGATTCTTAACTCAAATCCCAACCTTCTTGGCTTGCCCTGTTGCTTTGTGTTGCAGGAAAACTTTTCCTTCACTAAAGACAACATCATAGCCTCAATCCTCTAACATTGCGACTAAGACTAATTTTTTCTTCAAACCTATTACATGCATTACATATTTTAAATGAAAGAGTTTACCTGACACCCTCTGAAAGGTAATGGTACCAATGAAATTCGCACAGTATCATCCATTGTCGCCCAACTCAATATGCATCTGGAGATTTTTCTTCTCCAAGTCACTGAAAAGTTTCTTATCTCCTGTCATGTGAAAGGAAGCACCACTATCCAAGTACCACCATGATCCCTATGCACTTGACACCATGCATGCGATCAATGAGAAGTCAATCTCAAATTGCGAGGCAAGAGCCTCACCAGTTGCAACTCTAGCAGCCATCTTGTTCTTCTTCTTTTGTGGATAATTTGTGGCAATATGTCCATACTCATGATAGTGAAAACACTTCACTTTGGACATGTTGTGCTCCTTAACATCTTCACCGGCCTTAGATTTAGAATGGAATTTCTTCCCCTTTCCCTTCTTCACCTTGGAAGCCAAAGCACAATCCTCTTCATCATCATGCTTTGATGAAGAACCATCTCTGGTGTTCCGCCTGAACTCCTCTTGCACCAGATCCGACCATAGTCGTTCCCAGTCCGGCAATTTTTCCCATCCATTGACAGAGTCTTCATAACTATGCCAACTCTTAGGAAGTCCCAAGAGAGCCAAGCTCACCAAATAATCATCAGAAACACTTATTCCTACACTCCTAAGTTCATCCCGACATTGGACAAACTTTGTTAAGTATACCAGAATAGTGTCGTTCTTTTCCATCTTGATCTTCATGAGTTTATCTTTGAGCGCCGATTTCCTATGGTCGCTGCTGCTTTGGAATAGATTCTTCAAAGCCTTCCACATAGCATATGGTGTGGCTTTGCCATGAAGGCTTGAGACAATGTGGTCTCATACTCCTTCCAACATAATCCTCCTTGACTTTGCCACTTTCTTTTTCCATGCATCAAGTAATGTAGCATCTGTCGAAGTGGGCTTAGGAACATCATTGTCAATGAATTCATTCAAGCCATTATCTTCGAGCAGCACCTCCATCCTGTCCTTCCAAGCAATGTAGTTCGAGCTGCCCTCAAGTGCATACTCTAACCTTAAGACATTGAAATCCATTTCGATGTTAACTCAGTTGTAGCACCAAGAAAGTCTTTCTGCAAATTCAAATTCTTCCACCAACAAACTCAGCTCCTGCTTCAAAATTGCAATCTTCTGTGCTCCGATACCATGTAGAAATTTAATACAAAATATGTATTTCTTGGATTCTCCTGATCTAAAAATTATATGCCACCGTTAAATACAAAACCGCTTCTACAAATCTTTGCAAAATTTAAAACACAATCGCCAATAGCAATATCATGAAGAAAGATCAATCACACATAACACAGATAATTTACTGGGAAAACATAAAGCTAAAAACCCCACTATCTTCTATTATGTAATATATCATGGATTATGAAACAATTACATATAAAGCTCCATTCCAAGAGTTCTCAGTACAATAGCTAACTGTCTCACACTGTCATACAAAAATTGGCAAGTTCCTTCGCCAATTTACTGTCTCCAGAGAGCTTGCCTCCACTACGCAATCCCTGATGGTCAATAACCTATGAATGAATTATTATTTCCTACCTTGACTACGCAATACTCATAGGCATATCCATTTTGTGTGTGGTTGCATGTGTGCAACCGATAATGTCACAACTGATAGTCAATCTGTCCCTTTCACCTACATCTCAACTGGGTCTCCACTGGATCTGACATGCATGTAGTTAATAATAGAAAAAACATCAGTTGCATGTGAGATCACTCCATGTGAATTAATTAATATTTAATTCACTTGATCTCTCACTAGTGTATATGTAGTTACAACTAACACAACTAACTTTAACTCACTTAACTGAGTTAAACTGATTTACAACTTGCACATGCACCACTTCACTTCCAACTCTGTTACAACTAGAATCACTCAGTTACAACTAAGTCCACTTGCATGTCCCACCAACCAACCTCTTAACCCGAAATTCCTATAGCTAATTGATTTTCCACTTCAGTTAACTATTTCCAAGTGCTCATTGAGAATAGATTATTGTTTATTGTCCGACTAATATTAAGGGTTAATAATAGTCGACATGCATCTATAAATAGACATGCAATCTATAAATAGAACTTGCACATACATCTATAAATATATCTCATCTACAAATAGAATTTTCTCATGCATCTATAAATAGACATCCACCTAAAAAATAGCCTGTGTGGACCCCACATAGTGTAGGTGCTTAATTTTCACTAGGATCAAGGATGTTGTTTCCAGATGCCAATTTCACTATTTCTTGTTGCAAACTTCAACACAAAATTCCGTTGGATGAAGCTATCGAGGTTATAAAAGGAGTCACTGATCTGGAGACAACTAAGCTTGTAGAGATTTTCTTAAGGTCCACCTTTTTCAGCTTCTAAGGGGGATACTATGAGCAAGTATCTAGTGTTGCAATGAGATATCCTCTCTCACCCATTGTCGCCAACTTATATATGGAGCACTTTGAAAAGAAGGCTCTTATATAATTTCCCTTAAAACGAGTGCGGTGGAAATTATTTGTGGATGACACCAACATAAAATGGACTCATGAGATGGAGAATCGTGAAAAGTTTTTTAATCACCTTAACTCCATTTCAACGGAATTAAGTTTATTATGAAGCTGGAGGAGAACAAGAGAATTCCATTTGTATATGTCCTGGTTACGAAAAGGGAAGATGGAACATTGGGGCATCAAGTTTTTAGAAATAAAACTCATATTAATAGCTATCTTCTCGCTGACTCCTACCATCATCCGGCTCAGAAATTTGGTGTCCTTAATACTCTCATTGTTTGAGCCCTAAGGATTTTTGAATTAGAACATCTTAAATATGAGATCAATCACTTGACTTCTGTTTTCAAAGGTATATCATATAAAGAGAGGGAGATTAAAGAAGCCATAAAAAGAGCGAAGGTTCGATCCTATCCCATGAGCACCAAAGACCTCTCGACAAGGGTGGTATGGTTTTCCTACCTTACATACAAGGTCTTACTAATAAGATCGCTAAAGTTCATGGAAAGAAGGACATATTTGTGCAATTTTCAATAGTAGGAACAATACGACAAAGAATGCGATCAATTAAGGATGATATCAATCATGAGCAGCTAAAAGGGGTTTATAAGATTGATTTTTCATGTGTAAAAAGTTGTATTGGTGAAACTGGGCATTCGTTACAAAGAAGATTAAAAGAACACGACGCTGATATTAAGAATGGGAGATCTTGCATCTCTTCCCTTGCAGAGCACTCCTAAAAAACTAAGCACCACGCATGTTTACAAGATGAAAGAATTATCGCAAGAGAAGAACACTATCAAAGAAGGAAGATCAGAGAAGCTCTTAAGATTATTAAGCATCCTCAAAATCTCAACAAAGGAGGGAGTGAAATCAGCGATAGTTGGCTGCCTTTGATTAGACAAATTTGTTCCTCCAGTTTGTTGTCCTCCAATTCATCGTCCTCCCAGGTATTGTATCAGGTATAGTATCATGGTATGTCTCTCTCCATCTCTTACTTTTAACCTTTTAGTGGGGATTAGGGTTTATAAAATTAAAAAATTAGAGTTAAAATAGAAATAAATAAAGATATCCTGAATGGAAAACCCTTATTAAGGTTTTAATAGGTGTTTATAGGAATTTATGAATTTACTTTTAATAATTATTCTTAAATAATTTTTATTTATTTGACTACAAGTAAATAAAGATTAATTTAAGTAATAATTATTATTTAGTATCTAATGATAAAATAAAATAAAATTAGTATTTCCCTAATTATTCATCTTATAAATAAAAATAATATTATTTGAAATTATAAATTAATAAAATTTAAAAAAATTAATTAATTTTTTTAGTATTCAAAGCTCAAGAATTAATAAATTTAATGTAATTTTATACATAATAAAACAAATTTTAGTATTAATTAAGGTAATTTAATAATTATTGTATTTTATTAATCTTTATTTATTTTGCTACAAATAAATAAATAAAATATTTTAAATCAATAATTATTATTAAGTGTCTAGTAGTAAAAAGTAAAAAAATTTAAGGACAAAATTATCTTAACTTATTAATATTGATAATAGATATCATTAATTAGTATTTTAAAATAAACATATATATATATATAAAGCAATTAATGATGATTATAGAAAACATATTTTTTTTTTACAGTAATTTAATATTAATATTTATTAAGTAATTTATTATTATAAATAAGATTAATCAATCAAGATATGGTACAAGTTTAATATTTAATTAACTATATATTTATTTTATTATTTCTTTTTTAATGAATGTAAAAGATAAAAAAGATAGAAAATAAAAAGATAGAAAATTAAAAAATAAAAATAAATATAAATTTTATGGCTGGCTCTTTTATATTTTTATTACTTTTTATTATTCACTTGGTCTTTCTTTCAGATCATTCATAATTTTGTCCTAAAGATGGATCCTAGTTGAGATTCGAAACATCGACTATTTTCTGATAAAACTGTGAATACTCCTAATATTTCTCTATTAACATTTTTTTTAATTAATTCATACATAAAATTATTTCAAATTAATAATAATACTAATAATAATAATAATAATATTTAAAAAATATTAATATAAAATAAAAAAATTATTTAAAATACAATTAAATAATTAATTATAAAAATAAATATAATTAATACTATATAAAAATGTTAAAAATAATTTAAATATTTAGAATATATAATATTACTATTTTTAATATACATTTTCAATGAAGAAATTTCACTATTTTAATCTAATTATTATACATTTTGAGTTTTTCATTTAAAAAAAAAAATCTAGTTATCTAATTTTTAGCTAAATTTTGATTTTTGGTTATTTAAAACTCATTCAAATATGACTCAATTTAACTATTATATATTTTAAGTTTTTTTTTCTCTCTAAAAGTTCGTCATATAATTTTTGGCCAAATCTTGAATTTTTGTTGTTTAAAATTTATGAGGGGATCCCCTTTTGCAAATTTTACAACTCGAACTTGTGATTTGGAAAAAATTAAATATATTAGCTAATTAATTTTTGCATAAGAAGTAGATACTAAGCACAATACTGCATATTACACTTATTAAAATGTTGCATTATAATAAAAATGCATGCTTATATTATAATAAATGCTTATAATAAAATTTACTGTAAAAATATTAATTATTGTTTCATATAAAAAAAAATTATTATAATTTCAAAATGCATGATGTTTTAAAAATATGGGCTCATATTGATTAATGAAATATAGCTTAGAACAAAAAAGTTCAACACAATTCTCAAAATAATATGGATGTTTATATGGATAATGATCTTTATATTAATACAATAATAGATTATATGTATTGTAATATATTGGTTTAGATTCATCTTAACTTTAGATCTGCTAAGCATCGAGAGGGATCACATATTTTTTCACTCTAAAAGAGATTTGATTTCTCTTGGCACTTGGTAGATCTAGAGTTAAGATGGATCTAAGAAGGTAGAATACACACACACACACAAACACACACACACACACACACACACACACACAAGGATACTATTGGAAAATTCATGGGTTCTCAAAACCTAATCTAGAAAAACACCAATGGTAAATTGACTATTTTACCTATATTTAATTTTAATTATTTATTATATTATATTATTTTATTTTATTTTTATTATGTAATTTGACTGGGTCAAAATGTTTATATAACAAGATAGGACTAGACATTACAACATATCTTCCATATTGTGTTAGAGAACGCCTCTTGGCAAAATTAGCTTGCTCAAATAAAAATGTCGTGTGAGTTTATAGATTGTGAAATTTAATCTACAATAATAGATATATTATAATTTTAAGTTCAATATGAATATTAATAAAAATTAGTACTATTAATATAAAAATTAATTAATTACAAAATAAATATAAATATTTATTTAATAATAAAAATATTTTTCTTATAAAAATATTGATGAAGATTGAATAGTTCCAAAAACATTTTATAACTTGCAACCTCAAGATTAAGGATATACTTTCTACCCTGTCTTCTAATTGAAGCTAGCCTTTGCCCTATTGAAAGCATGACTATGGCCATGCATATCATGTGTAAGAAGAAGTTATACAACATGGAAGCCAAGAGGTTTCCTAAATTTGTTTCTAACTCTAGCCAAAACCACCACATTCAACTCAGGCTAGGATGGAATAAGGATGCCCAATCTTGGCTAGACCATTGGGGGATAAAATCATCTTGCAGAATAAGGATCATATTAAAAATATTATTACTTCCAAATTTAAGAAGAAGTTATGGAGCGATAAAGAGTTAGAGGGAATAAGGAAACTAAAATCATATAACAAGGTGATCAAACCCCATCTTGAAAACAAAAATTATTTATTTGTCTTGAGTAGTGATAAGAAGAAAATGAATGTTGCTAGGATAAGAACTAATTCTCATGAGCTTCATACTGAAACAAGGTGTTAGTCTACTCCGAAAACACCATGGGAAGAGAGAGTATGTCCCCTGTGCAATACTAAAAGGGTTGAAAATAGAAAACACTTTTTCTTAAACACATTTTATAGTCAAATATGTTATAATTTTCAAAATATCTGTCACACTAACAATATTCTTGATATATTAAGACAACAAAAGTATAATAATCTAAGAACACTTCTTTCATTTCTCTTCAAGCATAAAAATAATATGTTAAAGAATTTTAATTAATTTCTTACTTCTTAAAATTTGATAGACCATATTAAATTTAATAAACATTAATCATCACCATTATCATCATCATCAATAACAATTATAATCATAATAATAACCTCGATAATAATTTTTTATTAACTAATAAAAATATATACACTAAGTATTTTTTTAAATCCCAAAATCTACCCATTTAAATCCCATAATCTACCCAACATTCAATATGATGTACCCATTATTACAATCATATACTTTACCAATTGAGATAGAGGTTTAAAATTTCGGAGATATCGTGTGATTGAGTGACCAAGATAGAGGTTTGAATTTCGGTATCACGCTATTTTATATAAAGCGCTTTGTGTTAATATGTGCAACAATGCATATGGTTATAATTGTATTGTTAGGGGAAATGGGTTGGGGGAGTTTTGTATTTTTTGAATTGGAAAAATTAATTTATAAATTTATAGAGTGTTTGAAGAATTAAATTTAAATGTATTACGATTTATTATAATTTAATCAAATTATAATGTAATTAATTTATATTAAATTATAATTAATAATAAAATTTAAATATTTTTTTATAAGACTTTAATAAAAATTTATTATAAGTAGTTTATTAGAAATAGTTTTGATTTAATAATGAAAATTGGCATATTATTTTGGAATAGTTTTTAAAATTTTTTATTTTTTATTTTTTATTATCTCATTTATATAAGGTTTAGGTTGTAGTAATATATACTCTAAAAAATCATGATTTTTAAGTTAATAAAGGATTTATAGAGATCATATCCACCTTACTAGCATAATGATTGTTTGATTGTAAGATGGATTAATCGATAGAGGAAATACCTCTTGCAAATTAATGTTACATAATAACTTATTATTATATTAGTTACCCAACATCTATATATAACAATGAAGCTATTAAAAAATATAATATAAATGATAATACTAAATGTTAAATTCACTGCAATAATATAAAAATTATGCACAACATTATCATATAGTTAGATATACAATGAATTAAAGTGGAATATTAAAGGTAAAATTGACCATTAATAACCCTCAAATTCTTTCTCGATTTTTGTTATGCAACCAGTTCACAAAATAGAGGAAAATATAGATTAACGACTTAAAAATTATCTTCCTTTACAATACATAAATGAACAATTCTTCGATGATTCAAATGAAAAAACCTACTTTCTATATATAAGAGTCTAAGGGGTCACAATATAATCAGAGCCTACATAACAATAATAATGTAAGGGCACAACAATAACAATAGTGGGCTTCTATGGGGCACAACAACAACAAGGGGGCTACACTAATAATAACAACAAGGGTCTACACTAGTATTATAGGGACCTAACATGTCCCTCTCCTTCAAAAAAGTGTTTTCCTCAACACTTGAGTCATTTTGGATGCTTCTGTATAAAATTCTCATCCTCCCATGTGGAATCTTCAGTGGGTAAGTTCATCCACTTGATGAGATATTATGAAATTGATCGATTTTGTAGTTATTGATTTCTTGTTTCCATGACTGCTTCAAGTTCTAATATGATTTTTCCTTCCTCGTCAAGTTTTGGGAATATTGTTTGAATTGGGAGCTTGTCACTTATAACCTTCTTTAAGCATGAAACATGGAAAATTGGTGCACTCAGGAAGATGCAGGGAGCTCCAATTTCTATGCCATAGTACCAAAATTTTGCAACACCTTGTAAGGACCATATTATTTTGGTGATACTTTATTATCCTTCTTAGCTTGCTTGAGGGACATTTGTTTGTGTGAATGTAGCCATAAAAATACCAAGTCACCTACATCAAAAATTCTTTCGCTGTGATGTTGATATGCCCTTTGTTTCATTCGCCAAAGTGAGTTTATCCTTTAAGAGTTGGAGAACTTGTTGTTGATGCTCGATGTGAACTTCCACTGCTTGAACCTTATAATTTTCTCTTAAACATGATGTTATGGATGATGGATGATATCCATAAAGTGCCATAAATGGGTCATTTTTGCTGCAGTATGGAAGGAAGTGTTATACCATCATTCAACTAGAGGTAACCACTTGAGCTGTTATGTTTGTTTATAAGATGCAATGAACATATCCTTCCAATCATTTTTTCACTATCTCAGTTTTCTCATCGGATTGAGGATGATAAGATGAGCTATGAGCTAGTTGAGTACCCAGACAAGAAAGTAATTCAATCCAAAAATTTCCAGTGAAAATGGGATCTCTATCGCTTACAATAATCTTTGGGTTTCCATGTAGCTTTTGAATTGTTTACATAAATGCAGTAGCAACTGTACTAGATTTAAATGGATGACATAATGCACAAAAGTGTGCATACTTGGTAAGTCCATCAACTACCACTATGATGACACTCTTTCCTTCGGACTTGGGTAAACCTGTGATAAAATCCATTGAAAACTCCTCCCAATGTTGACTTGGAATGTGTTATCACCCAAAAAAATTTCAAAACATCATTGTGTCAACTCTGTTTTTTATCATGGTCTCAAAATAGGTTTGAAAGTCATTTTAGGATTTGGTTAAGGGTAGGTTAGAGTTTTTATAAGTTTCAAGGTCATCATTGAATTCAAATAAAGTCTTTTAGAGGTCCATTCCATGATCAAATACTCACATTTTCCATTTAGGAGTCATTCCATAAGGTTTCGGGTTAAATTTATGCAATTAGCCAAGAATCGTCCATTTCGTAGCACCACTAGTTCAAAAAAGTGAATTTGCGCTACGAAAGCGCTAATACTTTCATAGCGCGAACTGGAAAAAATACACCATGGGCACTACAAAAGCACGGTTTCTTAACTGTCTTGTCAATTAAGCTGAAATCTATCAGAATCCGTTGGGAAATGATAGGTTAGTGGTTTGAGGAGTTAGTTAGTGATGAGAGTAAGTTCTTTTCCTATAAATTGAACTTTGATTGCACGAACAACATGGCTGAATATGAATCCTTGATTTTGGGTCTAGAAGTTTTGAAAAGAATGAATGCTCAAAACATTTCTATTTTTGGAGACTTAGAATTGGTCATTAAGCAGGTTGAAGGTTGACACATCAAACAAAAGATACAAGGATGAGAGCATATAGGAACTTGGTTTTGGACATGTTAGAAAACTTTCAAGCCTATTCATTCATGGTCAAAACTAGAGAACAAAACTCCATTGCTGATTCTTTTGCTGTCTCTGCGAGTCTTTTCATTATTCCTATGCATTCCACAGAAAAATATGAGGTTGAGATTCACCATAGACCAGCTATCCCTGATAATATTACTCATTGGCAAGTTTTTGAGGATGATCAACAAGTGAAAAACTTTATTGAGTTGAAAGAAGAGTTTGAAAATATACAAGTAGATCAGAAAAATATGTTGGCTGAATCTAAAGGGAATTCTGAAGTTTTGCAACTAAAGAACAATTCCATACCAAAGGGACTCATACCTCTAGAATTTTTTTTTGATTAGAATGATGTTTTTAAATCCCTTAAGTTACAAGCTAATGATGAAGAAGTTGAGAGCTGTAACCTTGGTACAATAGCTATGCCCGAAATGATTAAAATTTCAAAGTTTCTTTCAGCTGATATGAAGTTTAAGTATGTTGAAATGATGAGGAGATTCATATATGTATTTGATTGGAACTATGTTGATTTAAACGAATATGATCCCACCATTATTCAGCATACTATTCCCATAAAAGAAAATGAAAAGCCCTTCAAGTAGAAATTGAGGAGGATCAATCCACTTCTCATGCCATTGATTGAGAAGGAGGTCAAAAAACTCTTTGATGCCAAAATCATCGTTCCAATCAGAATTTAAAATTGGCTTGAAAACTTGGTTCCAGTTAGGAAAAAGAGTGGAGAACTTGGAGCAGTAGCTGAAAATAACCTAGGATGAGCTAAAAAACATAGGTGCAGAATGACAAATCATTAAAAAGTCATAAGCTAAGTCAAGTGCAAAATTAAGAATGAACCTCATGAAAATTGTGTTTATCAGTTCATATGCTTTTTGTTTTGGTGAAACCATTGGTATTTTGAAATTTTGGCACATGGGCAAAACTGCTCACTCAGCAGTTTCGTAGCACAAACGGTGCAAAAAGAGTGAAAAGCGCTACGAAACTGATGTAGCAACTTTTTTCACTCTTTCTCCTAAATTTTTGAAGGGAAAAAGTGTGGATTATGACCTGAAATTGATAGGGAGGTTGTGTTAATTGAAAATGAAGATAAATCTAGAAGAAAGAAGCCAAAGTTTTTAAGGTAAGAGGGTTAAAAGGCTACGCTACAAAAAGCGCTACGAAACTGTGTTGTTTTCGTAGCGCAAGTCTACTTTAGCTATTTTGAATATTTTGATGGTGGTATTGAACAATTGGCACTTAAGAATGTTTTTGGGCATGTATCACTTCGGTTTATAACAACAAATAACCTCGAAGTGATGGGTTCATGATGGTCAGAGTGTCTCAAAAATACAAAGAATCCTATGCCTAGAAAATAGGGGACAATTTCCTACTTTGATGGAGATCAGTGTTATGGTCATAAAGTGATGAAGCTTATCATCTGGATTCGACCTTATGGGAATATAGTTGGAAAATGATGTAATCTAGTTTAGATAAGGTTATTATGATTAGAGTTAAGGAGTTTGAGTCCTATTTGTAATAGGACTGTTTATTAGATTTGCAGCTGTCATTTTGTAATAAATACCATGTCATATGGTTAGGCAAGGTGTCAAAGGTTATGAATTCAATGTATCTAGCTCAAGGTAAGGCTATCGTATGTTGTAAATGATCTATAAAAGATGAATAAGTTGAAATGGCAAGGGTTGGACATTTTTATCAAAAAGACTGTTTTTATTGTAAGATACTCGTTTCAGTTTAATACAGAGATTTCTACTTAGCTAACTTGAGATTCATAAATACTTCTAGTGTGTTCTTGTTCCAGTTGCATATTTTTACTATCCTATTGCAGTGGTGTTTTCTTATGTTACTCAGAATTCATCATTGATGCTCTGAATTCCTTCATAGACAAACTAACTGTGTGTTTTACGGTTTCACATGTGTATCTCTGGACTAGAACTCTGATATGCCTTGACTTCCATGCTGAGTAGATTTTTTTGTCTTACTAAAGCTATTTAGACTCCATAAGCCCAATGTGCACTTTCTAATGTGATTTACAACCAATATCTATCATTTATCTGCTTATTACCCCACATAGAGTTAGCCATCTATATTTCTATCAAAAATCATTAACCCTTGAGAGAGCCCTCTCAGGTTGAGGAGGCTAAACCTCAATCAAAATATTGGTTTGAAATAGTTACATGAGATTGATTTGATTGGTAGCATATTAGGTATGATTTTGTGATAACAGAATGAATAAAGATGGTAGAAAACCTTGGGTCTTAATTGTCTAACTTTATTTTGTTGGCAGACAAAACATTCCGCCATAAAATTTTGAATATTAGATTTAAGGCCATCCCAAAAAAATTCTTTCTTGAACTTGCAGTAAGTTTTTAAAAATTATGAGTTTCCTTCTAAGGGAGAGGTGTGCAATTCCAAAAGAATATTTTATTTTTATTGGGAATTCTTACAAAGATATAAGCAACCTTTGTACCATAATGAATCATTTTTCCAGCTAAATGTATCAAATGTACTAGGATCTTGCTGCAAATTTTGAATGAGTATCCACACTTCTTCGTCATTATTACTTTCCTCCCTTGCTTCGGTTATCCAATGTAGTTGGATAATATAAATAGCGCAAATCAATGCTTCCACATCCTCATCCTTTATTGAGAGTGCATCTGCAACAACATTTAGCTCCCCTTTTTTGTAGATGATTTCAAAGTCACAACCCAACATCTTTGCGACCCATTTTTGATGCTATTCTGAAGATAGTATTTGTTCCAAAAATTATTTAAGACTATCATGATGTGTTTTTACCTTGAAGTGTCTTCCGATTAGGTAAGGTCCCCATTTCTAAAGTGTATGTAGTATTTCCAACATTTCCTTCTCATAAATAGGTTTCTGTAAATACTTTCCTTTGATTGGACGGATTTCAAAAGCAATAGGTCTTCCTTCTTGCATTAAAACAACACCAATTCCATTTCGTGAGGCATCACATTCGACAATAAAAGTTTTTGTGAAGTATGTCGTAGCTAAGACCTAAGCTTGGCACATTGCCTCTTTAATATGTTCAAAGGCCTTAGTTGCTTCTGGAGTCTAAGAAAATGCCTCTTTCTTCAATAATGTTGTCAAAAGTGTTGCTATTCTCCCATAATTCTCAACAAACTTGTGATAATACCCTATTAAACCGAGAAATCCTCGCATATGCTTTATGGTTGTGGGTATTTTCCATTCCTTAATGGCTTTAATTTTGTTAGGGTATACCTTAAAACCCTCATGAGATACAATATGACCCAAATATTCCACCTCATATACTCCAAATAAACATTTGGAGTTTTTCGCATATAATTGTTTCTCCTCCAATAGTTTGAGCATCCTGTCAACATGTTGAATATAATCCTTCCAAGACTTGTTGTAGATTAGTATATCATCAAAAAATAATAACACAAATTTTCTAAGCAAGGGTTTGAAAATGGAATTCATCAACCCTTGAAATGTAGAAGGTGCATTGGTAAGGCCAAAAGGCATGACCAAAAATTCAGAATGACCCTCATGAGTTCTAAATGATATTTTCAAATATATTTAACCTTCATTCTAAATTTTGATGATATCCTGAACGGAGATCCAAAATGGAAAAAACTGGGTGAAGTAAATTTATCGCATAATTCATGTTAATTCATCAATGACAGGAATAGGGAAGATTGTCTTTAATAGTGAACGGTGAGCTCTATAACCCAAACACAACGCCATGATCCATAATTCTTGTGCCAATACTACGGGTGACTTTGACTAGGTTGAATTATCTTTGACACTCTGGTGTTCTATCACAATTGTAACAAAGCCCTTTTGCTATTTTTTCTTCCAACTATTGTGGTGTCAACATTGTAGGTTGTGGAAGGCTAGGAGTAGCAACACTTCCATCTTTATAGTTGTGAGTGGTAGGCTTCCTTGTCACCATAATTTTGCTTTCACTTTTTCTTACCAACCTGAATGCCTTATCCAATGAATCAGGTTCCCAAAGGTGAACCTCATGTTCGATGTTATCCTTTAAATTCCCTATGAAGATATCAATCCTATTTTCCTCTGAAATATCATTTACCCTTATATTCAATTTTTGGAAGTCCTCAATGTGCTCCACGGTTGAACCCCCCTTTTTTTTATATTTATCACTTGGCTAAAGAAGGTGTTTTTCTTTGTATCCTCTTAATGTGCTATCATTTCCTTTGTAAAAATTGACCAAGAGACAAGTGGTTTACGAGAACAAAGCCATCGATACCATACAAACTGATTGGGTTCTAAATATAAAGTTTCAATGCGTACCTTTTGTGTGTGTTGCAGATTATTGAGATCAAAGTATTGATCCATTTGTAGTATCCATGTTACTAAACCCTTGCCATCAAAATTCCTCATTTTGATATTTCGAATATGGTGGGTATTTAATCCAACGTTAGAGGCTATGGAATCATGATTAAAATTTGTTTTTTTTCTCATCATGAGTTTCATCTAATACCTTTTCGCCACTAGGAATTGTTTCTTGTAGCAACTTTGTCACACCTTCCTTCAAACCTTTCATATATGCTTTTAAACCATACTTTAAACCTTCCATTTTTGCTTCCATATTAGCTTCCATACCATCTATCTTAGATTCCATTTCATTTTTGGTTACTCTTTGCGAAAGAGAAATTTATTGCATTTGGTCTCGTAATTTTGATATATCATGTTGCAATTCTTCCTCTTCATGTGTCATAGTAGAGATTTATACGGGCTTAATTGGTGTGGAATTATTTTTTGGAGGAATTTTAGAACTAAATACTAATATCAATGCTTCAATGTTCCCTTGGAATCATTTCAAACTGATTTTTGAAACAAAAGTTATGCAATTTTAAAAAAATGCACACATTTTTCTTGCTTTTGAGGAGCTTGATATTGAACCTGACGTATATTTGTGATTTCGGATCCTCAATATTTGAACTTCGATCCTGTAGTATCCCTCTGAGTCTTATTTACAATTCCACAGGTTAGACCTAATTTTGATTCTTCAAGATAAATTTATGCTTGATCTCCCACCATTCCATAATTATGAACTGGTTCAGTAGAGTGAACTTGTACGATGTGCCACGTGTCACTTATTTGATATTTGGCCCTGAAATTGATAGAAAATGATCTACAGTCAATAAAATTTTGTCCACTTTTTACAGAATTCAAATCCGATGCATGAAACAAAATTTATGATGATTTTCCATCGATCTCTTGTTTGACACTGAATTATGGAGCCCGCAAAAACCCTAAATTCCTCAGATCATATCTCTGAAAGTATAGCAAAACAAGCTCTGAAATTATGACATGATGTTAACTAATATTTTCAATCTATGTGGTTTAAATTTTAGCTTCTGAATCTTTGTAGAAAAAAATTTATAGCTAAAATTCCAAGATGACTTGTTTTAAGAAGCGAAACCCTAGAATCTGTAGAAGTATACACAACAGAAAAATAAATCACACACAAAATTAAAAATGAAGACAACATTTAACGTAGTTCACCCAACTAATCTGGGCTATATCCACCAAACAGAGGTATCGGCAATCTTATTATGCAACAGGAGATTACAACAGCAGATTTGCACATCTGCACTTCCTCTTCCTCACACCTCACACACATTTTCCTCTAAAGGCTTACAATTTATAGATGTAGAGAAGAAACTGAATAATAAATTCTATCACAACAAAATAGGATAGAATATCTCCTCATCAGTATTTGATGCAATCAGTTTAGGAACAAATCCTATTGTTGGAATTATCCATGAGATTTTAGCCAAATTAATATATACAAAATCTCAACAATCTCCACCTTGACAAAAATTAGCCTAATACCTCGTTCCTGTTTATTCTTTTCATTTTTTCTGCAAGCCAAGAGAAGCCAGACACCATCGTAGCTTCTCTAATAAAACTGGTTTCGTGAACATGTCTGCACAATTTTCCTTTGTATGCACTTTTTCAAGAGAGACACCTCGTTCAGTGATAACCTATCTTACAAAATGGTACTTTATAGGTATATGCTTTGATTTACTATGATAGGCAGGATTTTTAGCCAAATGAATTGCACTCTGACTGTCACAAAAAAACTTTATGTTGTCCTGCAACCTACCAAACTCACCAAACAAACCTTTCAAACAAACCGCTTCTTTGCAAGCATGTGAAGTAGCTATGTATTCTGCTTATATAGTGGATAAAGCAACAATGTTTTGTAGCTTTGACATCCAGCTAATAGCTCCACCTGAAAGAGTAAAGACATATCCTGAAGTTGACCTTCTCTTATCCAAATCACCTGCAAAATCGGAATCAACATATCCGCAAAAAAATTCACTACTCTTGTCATAAGTGATACAATAATCACTTGTGCCTCTTAGATATCGAAGCACCCATTTCAGTGCAGCCCAGTGTTCTTTCCCTGGATTTTCCATATACCTACTGACAACCCCAACTACATGTGAAATATCTGGTCGTGTACAGACCATCGCTTACATCAAAATTCCTACTGCATTAACATATGGTATTCGAGACATATATTCCTTTTATTCATTTGTATTAGGACATAAACTTGAAGAAAGCTTAAAATGGGAAGCTAAAGGGATTGAAACTGGCTTCACATTGTTCATACCAAACCTTAAGAGTATTTTCTCAATATACTTCTCTTGTGATAACCACAGCTTACCATTGCTCCTGTCTTTGAAAATCTGCATGCCCAAAATCTGTCTTGCTGCTCCTAGATCTTTCATATCAAACGTCCTAGCCATCTGAGCCTTTAACCTGTTGATCTCAGTTATGCTTTTGCTTGCTAAAAGAATATCGTCAACATACAACACTAAGATAATGAATATGCCATTACTTAATTTTTTAAAGTAAACACAATGATCATATTCACTTCTTACATAATTTTGGCTCATCATGAAAGAATCAAATTTCTTGTACCATTGTCGAGGAGACTGCTTCAGACCATACAATGATTTCTTGAGCCTGCAGAAAAATTTATTGTTGCGATTTTGAACAAACCCTTCAGGTTGTTCCATATAAATCTCTTCATCTAAATCACAGCTCTAATACCAATTGTTATGCAACCAACTCCCAAAATAGAATAAAATATAGATCAACGACTTAAAAATTATCCACTTCAAGGAGGAAACCTCCTTTACAATACAAAAATGAAAAAATCTTCGATGATTCAAGTGACAAAACCTACTTTGTATATCTAGGAGTCCAAGGGGTCACAATATAATCAGAGCCTACATAACAATAATAATGTAAAGGCACAACAATAACAATAGTGGGCTTCTATGGGGAAAAATAACAATAATGCGGCTACACTAACAATAACAATAAGGGGCTACACTAGGATTATAGGGACCTAACAATTTTGTTCAAATTCTACAGAGATATTGCAATGGATTGAAGGCTTCTCCATTAATTTACAGGTCAAAGGCCATGGAAACTTTATCCATTCACCTCTATGTCCTCCATTTTTTAGTGTTATTTCACATTATCTTGCATGTTGTATATATAGTTATCTACATCAAATAGTTTTGACTTCAACATCTAAACTAACGTTATAACCACAACATAATTTCCCTTTCATTAAGCATGGTTTTCCATATCCCATGATAATTCTAATTCTATGCCCTTTGTATTCACAAATGGATGGTCCATTGGCTCATCTTGGGATCTCTGTAATCTATGTTTAATGCTCCTATATTAGATTCCCCGAGCTACAAAGAAAAACATGACCTCATACTTATGGGTATTAAGTGTATTTATTTCTTTACTATCTTTATCTTCCACTATTCTTATCTTATTTTTTGAACTTATTGCTACTATCTTCATCTCAACATCCTCTTACATTTGTTGCTACATATTTACCTACAACAATACATAAATGCACTTATTACAAAAAAATGAGATTTCTATCTACAACTTGATTTCTATTGCAACACATATTTCAGTATTACTACTTTGTCTATCTTTCTTCATCACCACTTCATCATCAATTGTAAGCATTGCTTAACAATGTCTCAACTACCAACTTAAGCCATGTCATTTCATAGATAGTGCAATTGTATTCCCCTGTAGCCTACATTGATGCCTACTATGTATTCAATCTCTCTTGCTCAAAATTACACAACATGAAGTATTAGGTATGAGTGTTAGACCTATCCCAATGAACTAAGAAACTACCTTCTAGCTTCCACAACACAACTTTTCAAAATGTACCTTCAATAATCTTCTTCTTCACATGGAATCTTTACATTCAATGTGTAACACATTCTCTGATAAGTTTCTTCATCTTCACTACCATATTATTATCTCCTATCTTTTATGAACAACAACTTATTTTAGCAACATCATTCTTCTCAAGATGTAATTTTAAGCATTCTTTATTGATGTGGTCTTTACAATCTTCTGGTATGTTTTCATCTTTCCCACCATTATAAATAAATCCTCAATTTCAACTCAACGATATCTTCAACCCTATTTAATCTATATAAACATATTCTTCATTATCATCACATTATATTCTTCACTTCTTCCATTAAAATTTATTTTCTTGTTCCAATATTATTACTAACTCCGATACCTTTGTTGTTAAGAGAAAAAATCCTTACAAAACAAAGTGACAAAATCACTCATTTGTAAATTAATTACCTAAAAATTAGAAATAGAATTAAAACTATTTTAAAAAATAAAATACAAATTACATTGACATATAGAATTAAAACTATTTAAAAAAATAAAATACAAATTACATTGACATATGTCACTGAAATAACCTTCATTTCATTAGTTATAATCTTCCATCACCCATGGCAATTTTATACCCTCCATATTCACTAAAAGATAATCTAACCTTTATTTCATTAATTGTAATGTTCCATCATAATGACAATTCTTATTTTGTGCCCTTCGTATTCACTAAAAGATAGAATTAGGGTTTTGCAATTTATATGTGATGCTCATATATTATAAAAACACATGCTTGTGTTTTCCATTCTCCCCCATAAAATACATATTATAAGGGTACATTTATGCAATAAACATTTACGAAAACATTTTACAAATAAGTTTCATGATTACTGATTTTTTTTTTCATTTGTTTATTAAAAAATAAAATAATAACGTTATAAAAGATTATCAAAATAATTTTACAAAAAATTAAATTATATTTATAATTATTTAAATTTTGTAAAACAAAACAAATAAATATAAATCTTTAAACATTGTTTTTGCATTCAATTTATACTCCATTTAAATTAATAAAAAAATTCTTTATTTTCCATCAAATCTCTGCTCTCAGAAATGGCTATGCTATATATATTATTATTATCCTAAACAATCTTACGCTCATCGAAAGGAGTGGCTAACATCATATTCATAATTCAATCCATTTGTTTTTTACTTGACCCTAATGAATATGTTTTACTTACCCGATTGTACCTCCCTCACCTTTTGATCTTTCATCATTAAGTAAAGTGATTCGGGTGGTTCTATAATGATGAAATTTGATATAACATCTTGTCCATATAAATGTCCCTCTCTACTTTTCCATGTTATTGTTATTAAAATAATAGAAATTATGTCTATCATTGCTTTTTCATGTTACTGTTATTAAAATGATAGAAAATGTTATTATTTTGTTAGATACACTTTTGGTGTTATAGTGGTAGCTGATAGCTTTGATGTTAGGCATCGCACAAATTACTCAAGTGAGTCACTGATTCACCATGGTAAAACAAAGTAAAAAAGAATACAAATAATTGCACCTATAGACACTCTCCAATCTAGTATGGTAAAGATGTTGTAATGCAATATCCTGTAAATTTTTTGACTAAGTCAAAATGAAATAAAATAAAATAAGTGATAGCTATAGTTATTAATAAAACATTTTGACTAGGTCAAGTTACATAAAAATAAAATAAAATAAAATAAAATATAAAAAATCAATAACTGTATTTATAATTATAATTACTATTAATAATTAAACCAATCTAGATCCATTTTAACTTTGGATTTACCAAATGCCAAGAGGGATCAAATCTCTTGAGATACAAACTTCTTTTAAGATAGAAAGAGATTTGATTCCTCTCAATGCTTGGTAGATCTGGAGTTAAAATAGATCTAGACTAATTTAAAAATTATAAAATAGAGTTTCAAACCGATAACCTTCACATCTCAAAGTGATTTAACAGTATACCCCATCACCGTCTATTCTATATTTATATTGCATTAAAAGTTTTTCCATCTAGCTTAAAGTTTTTCCATTTATTGAATTTAAGTGTGATTCCTTGTTACACACCATCCACATTCTTGCATGGAATATTTTAGTGCCATTCCTTGTTACATAACACCCCATTCTTGCTTGGAATCTTTGCTTAGAATTTTCATAAATGTACTTAGGTCACTTATTTATATTTTCTTTTTACCATTAACTCTTTAATCTAAATCTTTGCTCTATTGTATTGTTATATGATATTTTGTGTAGATTCATTATTACTACCATACTCGTGTTGCCTACATATTAAGCTTGGCCAAGGGAGAGATGGTATTGGTTCCTAGGGAAAACTCCGATGATCATCGTTAAAATTACAAAAATTTAAATTTTGGTATGGAGACTTGTACCAAATTATATTTTACTGGAGGAAATGTGGTATTGGTTGATTATATGAAGAGTTTGTTGTTTTAACGTGTACTATTACTCTGTTATATATATATATATATATATATATAAAAGCAAGCTCGAGAACATGTCATGGAATTTGCTCATTATTTTGATAGCTTGGGAACTTGCTAGGTATTTTTTTAAGGGATTTCAAGGAATATATTATATGCATGTTTATTTATATGATCTTATAGCTAAAATTTAGAGCATGTTTTTTTTGTGTTTATTTAATTATATGTATTTTTTTTCCCAATCGAGGTGTTAACGATGCGAAGGGAGGCGTGAGGTGGCAGATTTCCATGCGAGCCACAAGGCATTATGTTGATGACATGAGGCGTATGTAGTGGGTGGCCCGACTCATGCTAAATAAAGGCTGCATTCATTGCGGGCAGTCTACAATGAAGCATGTCAGAAGGATTTTGGGAATCCCGCCACGGTTGGAGGGAGAAAAGGTTAGTTCTGGGGCTAGGTTACCGGTCGTAGTCTATCTCTGAGCAAACACTGGTGGAGCAGTTAGTAGAGGAACTGTGTGTAACGACCAGGCCTGCAACGTCTGAGCAACAGTTCTTCGGGTATGTTCTTCTCTCTTCTCTTCTTATGAGAATGGCAGTCTTGTATGGATTGACCCCTTGTATTCTAATCGAAATGGAGGGCTACAATCAAGGTCCCAGTAGTGTAATGATGAAAATTCGGAATGAGGCTCTGTCTCTGAGCGCTTCTACAATACTAGAAATGGAAGAGTTTGACATTTGTCTTTGCATCTCTATGGAAGACTCAATGTTAGGGTTTCTGGTTCTTTTCCCCAGAATTTACAATTTGGTTAATCATGTTCCTTTCATTTGCCTTTGCACTCCGGGTGCGATAAAGGCTAACAAAGTCAAGGGCGAAGGGACTTGGAGAAGCATGGCAAGGATTTTCCCACAATTGCCTCATTGAACCCTACATGCTCATTCCCTCTGTCATCAACCTTGGAATTACAGCTCTGCATGTAGTTTATATAGAAATGCATGTCACTTGTATGGTCTTTCATGTCAATTTCATAGTCGTGTTAATCAATTAATTTAAATTGCATGTATGTCTTATAATGACTGTAGGAAGGATATGGGTTTTTGTAATTCTCTCAATCTCCACCCTATTGATTTTTTGAGATTTGATAAATGCCCGGGGAATTTGGCTAGGGCTTGGAATAAGCTACTATATTTTTTGGGCACTGTTTTGCTGTCCGAGTTAATTGTCGTTTATGTTACCTGTTGGGGTTCCCATGTTTTGGCCAGATTGGCAAGACCAAAAGATGAGACAACATCAGAACCACTTTCAGACCCTAGGATCTAGCCCTCCTGGGTCCAAAGAGGGATCTCTTTATATGAGAAATTTTTTTATGTCTTTAAAGCTCAAAGTTAAGATGTTAGGCTAGTTATAGGCACGGGGTTTATTTGTTTGATTGTTTATTTGGTTGTTGGGAATCAGGAAAGAAGGGTTTCAGTATGAGACAAGGATAAGCAAGGAGGATTTTAGGCAAAGGAGGGATGGTTCAGAGAACATCAGGACCATTGGGCAATGGAGTCAGGAAAGGGTTTACTTGCTATTCAATATGCAGGCTTTCATTTGGGCTAGTCATCTAAAGCATTGGATCTTAAAGATGATAGTGTGGTGTGAAATGGTAAGAGAGAAGGTGAAAGCAAGGAAACCTCCAAGGTTAACTTTCAGGAATCGGATCCAGGGACAAGACATGCCATTGAACAACCTGTGATCTAAGACTCAAAAGGTTAACTCTTCGGACAAGAGAAAATTAAAGATTTGGAACACAAAGTTGAACACCTGAGATCAGAGAGAGAATTTTAACTCTCAATGCTTCGGCATCCAGCTCAAGGGAACTTAGAGAGGTTTAATTAATTGAAAAGGATCCTGGTGAGATAGAGACATAGTTATAGACTCCCGATATGCCAATTCATTCGATTAAAGCCTAACACAAACATATAATAACAGTTTCATTAATTCATACATCAGTTAGCAGCATATGGAACCACTACACTGGTTAAATTAGCTTGAAATCAATCCTCAGATAACACATACAGCAGAAAAAATTGAAGGCAAGGAGAGCAGAAACATAGGGTACCTAACGAGGGTAAATCCTATGCTAGATTTCTGATGCAAGCAAGTAGAAATGAAATGTGATGAACTAAAAAGGAAAACATAGACAAAGACAGAAAAGCATCACTGCTGCTTTAAATCAGGATCCAAAGAAATGTGCTTGTCATATTAAAGAGCAACACTAGTCAAGTACAACATTACCAATAGCTTGATATTAAGTATGAAAAAATCTTCCTCATCCTATCTTACAAATTTACACAGAGAACATGTCTCAAGAGAAACAACTTGCATTTCACAGATAGTCGATAAACAACCTTTACAATGAGTTTCTTCATGAAATTTATAGCTGAAAGAGGAGCAGAGGAGGTAGGTGAAAAAATAAATGTAGTATTAAAGTTCAGAAGAGTAAGAGGGCCGAGGCCTCATTCTGTTTTAAACCATGGGCATTTATCTCTAGTACTCTTTGGATGAAAGAGTGGTCTTCGTCGGACTGCAATTTACTCCAGATATGTCTTTGATGTCCTTGTTGTAGCGCTCTGTAGAATTCTGGTGAATTAATCAAAATGCAGATTAAGGATTCAGGTCTGCCATACCGTGCAACAAATGCATTCTGGCAGCATAGGACTGTCGTCAGGGCTGATATCTCTTCAGGAAAACGGTATAGAATGAAAGCAGCATGGGCACTTCGTCCTTTCACTGGTAGGAACATTCTACTGATGGTGACATTGATATATATCATTTTATTTGCATTGGACCTTCTGAGCGGTCCACGATGTCTTCGAACTGGTACCTTTTCCTTCTAAATCATTGAAAAAAAGCTCGAAAATCTTCAATTACGTGCCTTAAACTCTCTGCTTTTTACCAGTACTCTTTGCCGCTCCAGTACTATATTTGTCTATGCAATCTGAGCTTTAATGGCATCAGAGATATTTTGCAGAGTTTTAACTCTGTCCTTTGATGAAATATGTGCAGCAGGAGCCTCCCGGGCGTTTTCCTGTAGTATCAAGCTTTCAATGTAGCCTCTTTTGTGCACTGTGTCACTACCATAGTGCATATGAACCATGGCGGTTTTCCGCTTCCCTGTAACCCCGAAAAACACGAAAACACGTTAAGAAAACATGCACGGGGAGGGTGGCGTGGATGACTGTGAAAATGACAGCGTGGCATGGACGAGGACAATGAATGCACAGGATACTGTGGAGGGACGTAGTGGATCAGCGGGAGATGCAGTCGAAGGTGGTGAGAATGGAAATTTAAATGCAGAACCTTAGAATTTGACCTTAGAATGGAATATATAAAGGGACGGGCAAAAATGCGACAAAAACATGTGGGATGGTGACGTGGCGGAAGCCGGTCAACAGCAGGACATGCGTTTAATCCTAACCGTCCGATCTTAGGAGGAGATCGACGGCTGGTACTGTGTCGGAGGGTGACAGATGGTGGGCTAGGGGTAGCGTTTGCCTTGGTTATCGCCCGAACATCTTGGGGGTGCGAACACCGTCGGATGGCTGGCCACAGATCGGACAGTGTACAACAATATCGTGCCGGATCTGTGGACAAAATTTAATGCGCGATGGGGGGCGGTTTCTGAATAGTGAGCGGAGCCACGTGTTGTGTGATGAATGGAATTGCTGCCAAACAAAACTTACCGCCCTTCCTCCAAAGGCAGTGCGATAGAAACCGGCGGTTTTCTGCACAGTGTTTGGCGTGGGGACCACCGGGGCGGATGACTTACTGACCGTTGATTTGCAGATTAAACGGACGGTGGATATGCGATCGGGTGGTGAAAGGGGTGGGTGTCAGACGCTGTGGAGCTTGCGACGACCGTCTGATCTGTATAGATCGACGGCTCACAAAGCTCTCGATATACATTTGCAATAAGTGCCTTCCGCCTTGGCGCTGGGTCATGTGGGGGAAACGGTTCAGGGGCTAGGGTTGAAAGGTGGCTAGGCCTGTTATATGTTCAAATTGGGTTTTCGGCCCTTTTTAATGCAATTTAAGGCCAGGGAAAGGTTTCGGTAAAGGGAATAGGGGGTTTTAAACCAAATAGGGGGTGTGTGTAGGATTTAAAGTGGATTTTGGGATAATTTAGAGAAACAAGGGGAAGGAAAAGAGAGGGAAACAGGGGCTAATTGAGGATAAAATAGGGGGAAAGGCCTTTGGGCATTCTTTTCTAAATAGAGAGACTTATTGACTTGGAAACAGAAGTGAGGATTCTTCAAAGGGAAAAGGCACAAGGAGGCTTCAAGGATGATGTGTTTTCAGAGGGAAATGCATTCCTTGAAGGCTCAAAAACATTTTAGCCCCCTGTTTGCTTGTCAAAAAATTCATAGGGGGCTAACATTACCAAGCATGGAATTTTTCATTGTATTATGGGTTTCATAGGCTCATTTGAACCATCCCCTAGATTAAGTTATTTCTTTAGATCTGTTTCGTTGTCAGTTCTGGGTTTTCTTATTGCATGGCTTATTCATGTTGAATTTGCAATCTAGGTTGACATGGAGAATTGGAAATATTATAAAAAGGTGAAACTAGAGGCAACCTCACAAAATTTTTCCTTGTTGTTTAAATATTATGTGCATTTCATGACTCAACCTTGTCTGACTCAGAGGGAGGGGCTAGATGTGAAGAAGATTACTTATATAGGCACTAGAAAATGGGTAGAAGTGATGGGAAGGAAACATCTATGCTTCATACAGCAAGACAACAATTTATTTACTTTGACTAAAAATAATGTTTCTCTATCTCCATGCATAGGTCATCCTAGCTTATTTCACCCTCTAGTATTTGAACGTCCGTGGAGAATCCCGGTATGGAATTGGGTGAAGGTATAGTTGCTGGGAGACTGGTTACAAAGGAAAATGGTGAAATCTCAGGCAGGGAAAGGAAATGCTGGAAAAAGGAAGGTAAGGAAAAGGGTATAGAAAAGGTGGGACCAAGAAAAAGTGGTAGAAAACCTCGAAAAGTAATTATGCAAAACCTTTTCCATACCTATGCAGCGGGGACACCTGGGCAGGTTAAATCCTTGATTCGAGATGGGAGAATGATATTAAAACTAAAGTGGAGGAAGATATCACTGATGAAGAAATGGATATGATGATTAATCCGGGGAATACTAAAGGAAGGTTATCTTTGTTTAAATAGTCTATTCATCTATATTGGACCATGAAATTTTTATTGAAAAAAGTGATAATTACATTTCAGGAAGTGGGAGGAGACCCGAAAGGACCCTCCATATTGGCTGAAATGTGCAAGAATATCCAGGAAATCCACCTTTAGCGGCATCACCAAAATGTTCGATTGGGATGTATGGAACACCAAGTTCAAAATATGAATCAAGTGGATATGCCGGGGTCGAGTGTCAACGACCCAACACCTATTGAATCATCAAATGAGTAGCTTTAGATTTCTATTGTTTTTGTTTAACTATGCAAATGACAGATAACATTTACTTTTCAAAATGTCAATTGTAGTTGTAGACAATATAACTTATAAGGTATCTAAAGAAAGGATGAAATTGTTCCAATTTTGGTTGGATTTTAACTCTATGAGGTGGCCAATAGACCTGGTTTTTTACAGGCAGGTTGTAATATTCCTAAATTAGCATGCAGCTAATGGGAATATTAATTTTTCTCTTAACATCTAATTGGATGAATAAATGGGTAAGGAGGCCCATAAATCTCTTTAGTAGGCACAAAATCCCTCTTAATGTGAAAAAGGGTCATGTTAATAACTGGATCAAGCACCCTCATGTGTGAAGAAGGGCTAATGCATGTGAACAAGGTCAAGTTTGACCAAGCCAACAACACTAATATGGGAGGAGTGGATCATCAATAAAGATAACCTAGTATGAATAGGGATCAACTTAGAGAGTTAGAATAAAGACACCTTGGGTGTGAAAGAATACAATGCATGGAGATTAAGTCAAGAGTGACCAAATCAAACAGCGATGTAAATGAGAGAGTGGAGTTAGTGGAGACAACGTGATTTTGAAGGAGGAGCCTTTGCATGGAAGAAACCTCATAAATGGGTGAGACCCATGGTGAGGAATCTCATTAAGTATATAATGGAGGGAATGAAAACCATAAGGGGTATGATTTGAGAATATGATTTTATGAGTGAGTATGTTTAGGCTTATTTCATGCTTCAGTTGTTTAGCTAAGTTTGTTGTACTATTTAGTACAAGGGTTTTCTCATGCGGGAATTCCCCACTCTTCCTTGGAGGACTTGTTGAAGAAATCTGAGAGGAGCACTTTGGGCATCATTTCCACTCTCTGGCATTGGGCCAAGCAGTCACCTATAGCCACAACGTAGTCCCTTGGAGAAATTGCATTACTTTTCATGGTGTTGCAGTGGGAGGGTTAAAATTCTTGTTTTATGAGCTAGTTTCCCAGGGGGAGGATCAGCCTTTTTCCCATAAATCTAGTAGGAGGAGCTACAACCATTTCTTTGTATTATCAGCCATATTTATGCAGTGTTTCAACCATACTGCACGATTAAGCCATAGATCTGCAGCATATACTTCTTGTAAATCATGTCTATCAAGAAACCCTTGTCGGGTCATCTTAGATTTGTGTAAAAGGGGCTATATCTCAGCTTTTAAGCTCGATTGATTAATATATCAACAAATATATTTTGTCTCTATATTGTACACTTCATCTTCTTCTTCTTCATCCTCCAACCACAAAGGTAGGTCATGGTGAATGGAAGGCTGGGCTTGAGGATATAATATAACTAGTTGTTTGGACAAGGGCCCATTATTTATAGTCATGTTTCACGCCTTGAATCTGATAGAAGCATCAACAGTGGCCAACCAAGGTATTCCTAAGATGAGAGGGTATCCATTGAACTTGGATTTTGGTTAGAGGACTAGGAAATATATGGGGTACTTCCAAGAGTCGATTGAGACCATAACATCCTCAAAAATTCCTTCTAGAGCTACTATGGACCTCTCTGCAAGTTGCAAAATAATGGTGGTATTTCTCAAAGCTCCTTGGAGGTTGAGTTTAAGCATAGTTTCATTTTTCATCACATTGATGGCAAACCCAAGATCAATCTGAGTATGGGGGACGATGACACCATTGATGTGTACATGTACTACTGGACTTCTAGGATCTAGGTACTTTGGGAAGATCACCCTTCCCAACATTAGGTCGGACAATTGTCCCACAACATTGATGGTGGGGGTGTCTTTTTTCTTTATCCCAGGTTTTCGTAAAGCACTTTTCTTTGATGAGCCTATTGTAAATAGGAACATCCTTAATGTCCTGGAGAAGTATTTCTCTCTCTTTTGGGGTGTGTTGACTAGGGTGGATCAAATGCTTAGGAAAAGGAGGGTAAATGGTTTGAGTATTTATCTCTTCCTTTTCTTCCCCAATCTTTGCAGGTGGAGATGGAGGATGATTGTCTGGGAGTACTGTTCCAGACCTATGGTTGATCTCATGTATCTCCACAACATAAGTTGGATAGGATGTTTCCCCACTGTAAACCTGTTGTGCATGCTTGTTGCTCGGGTTTGGATGGGGCTGGGTAGGCATCTAAGGCAACTTAGGTGGAGCAGAGTGGCTGAGATGAGGTTGAGGTTGGGGTGGAGGCAGTAAAGCAGGTGGTTTATTGTGTTGGTGCCTGCACCCTTGTGATGGGTTGATCCACTCAGGGGGTTGAGGAACATATTTCTGGAATGGTTGGTTCACAGGTTGAGGGTGATATGGAGGGGTGTAAGGCCAAGTAGGAGGTGTATTCCATGATGGAGGAGTGGATGTGTACCAATAATGCATAAGTGCATTTTGGTTTGTATGCTAGTAGGATTAAGGTGCACCTTGCATGCCCTATTGATATGATTGAGGCCCTTGAGGCCTCCTCTGATTTATGAAACATAGTTTCTCGGGTCCTCCTTCCCCACCTTGAAATACATATTTGAGCCCAGGTAAGGAGGGGCAATTATCTATGGCATGATTCTCTTCACAGACTAAGCAAAACTCTATGACATTTAGTGGACATTAATTTTGAGGGTTTTTTCTACTACATCTAGCGCAGAAGATATCCAAGGCCCTCTCATGTTCCTCTTGCTTCCTCTTGATCTACATTGTGTCCATTTGCAAAGAAAAGGTGTGCATCATCTCAATTTTTAAGTCCTCCAACATATTTCCAATTTGATGTTTGATGGAGGTGGAAGAGGAAGGGGTGTTGGTCATGCTTTGGCTAGCTCTACCTTTATTCCTAGATGCCCTAGAGTGGCTTCTAAAGACAATTTTTATGTCCTCATAAGGAAGTTGGTAGATATCTCCTCCAAAAAACATATTAAGGGTTTCTATAACCTCTTCCCAGATCCCTCAGAGAAGCGCCAATTTAAGTGATCTAGGATCTAGGGTGTAGTTGGCTCTTTTATATTTCAGCTGGAATCTTTTTTCATAATCCTCTAGGGATTCATTAGGTCCTAGAGTCATCCTAAATATATCCTCTTTGGTTTCTTTGGATTTGTAGTAGTCTCTATATTTTTTGTTGAATGAATCTTCCATATGTGCCCAGGTAGTAATGTTGTTCCCAGGAAAACCCATGAACCAGTGTAAGGCTACATCGTTGAGGGTGAATGGGAATAGTTTTAGCTTATGGTCGTATGAGGCATAGTCATAGGTCCTGTAGATGACAACAAAATCGAAAATGAAGGTGCCAGGATCCTCAAAAGTAAGGTCATGGAAATGTAGGAGGGCTGAGGGACTGATGTTATTCTTTATAGTTTCTCCATTTTTTCCCCTAATGGGAAATAATCCCTGGGTCCTAGTTTCAGCCATGAGTTGAATTGGTGAAGCAGTTTCTGCAGGTGAAACAAATTCCTCTTCTTCTCCAATAGGTTCTTCAAATTTTTCAAGTGACTCACCTATGGTGTGTTAAACCTCACAGTCAATGAAGAATACTAAAGGGTGACTGTGTGGGGATGTGGGGGCTTTTGGTAAGAATTTTCCTTGGTTATCCCTACTCATACGAGGCATGAAAGTCAATCAGTTTTTTTATTTTACAATATTTTGTAACTGAATGTAAAAGAAAAGAAGAAAATAATGCTAACGCAGAATCAAAACATATGCTTAGACACCTCCTAGAAACTACACCAAAAAGTGGTGAGCCGTGGTATTGCACCAAGAGTGTTGCAACTCCCAGAGGCTACTCAACTTTAATTTATCAACCTGGGGTTTGTACAAACTTGGAGATGATAGTGTTATATGCACAATAGATGAGTTCTACTCATGCCATCCTCTTCTCAGTTCTATAATGAGGTGTTACTGCTAGGGTTACTTTTAGGAAAGGAATTTTGTCACACTTCTGAATGAAATCTAAGATTGGAAATACATCATGACCATTTCTCTGTCAATAGGAAAGAAACTACTCTAGATCATATGAATCATCTAGATATTTGCAAGAAAGAGAAGTCCACACCTAGGCTAATGTAAGAAAGGAAATTAAACTAAGTGGCATTCATAATTTAAATCGATTAATTGAATTTGTAGAAAGGGAAACTAATATAGGCACACATGATAATGTAGGTTTCAACCCTGAACATAAATTATCTACACACGAATCTTATAACAGAAAATAAACAATAGTGAGAGCATAAAACATAAAACAGATAAACACAGAGATTTTCCCCTGAATCCCAAATCGGGACGACCAGCTTGATTTTTCATTATATTCCTTTTAGTGTTACAACACATATATATACATGCCGAAGCATACATAAACCCCAATCCATTAACCCTGGATTAGAACATAACCGTAGTTCCCTTGACCGGATCTACAAAATACCAGGGGTCAAAAACCATCGTAACCCAAAACCATGTGCAAAGAGCAAAAACTGCAAAAAACCATGGCGGTGCAGACACCCACTTGCCAAAATTAAGGACCAAAAATTTTCCTGTGGGCGCCGAAACCCCGACAGGGCTACCGCCACGCGGCCCCTCACGTTAGCGAGCGCAACGCCCTTTATGGTCGTGGAAAGAATATAACACATACCCAACATTCTCCCACTTGTTGTTTTCTTTCCGCAAGGGGCCACAAAAGAGCTTAGTCAGTGGCCCAATTCTTCAACACCCATTGTTTCTCTACACCAAGAGAACTTTTGAGTGCTCACAGACTTCGTCAATGCATCTGCAACATTATTCAAAGTGTCCACATTTACCAGCAACACCCTTTTAGCCTGAACCATATCTCTAACAAAGTAATATTGAACATCAATGTGCTTTGTATTTTAATGATAAGCAGGGTTCTTAGCCAAGAAAATTGCACTTTGGCTATCACAGTCTATCCTTATAGCTTTCTGTACCAACCCCATACTTGAACACAATCTCTGCAACCAAACTTCTTCCTTGCTTGCATGAGTGGCTACCATGTATTCTGCCTCTGTAGTTCAAAGAGCCACTACAGACTGTCTTTTACTCATCCAACTGATTGCACCTCAAAATAGGCTAAACACATACCCACTTGTAGATATTCTTTGGTCCAGATCTGCAGCCCAGTCTGCATCAACAAAACCAAGAATGTCCAACATTCTTTCCAATCCTAGTCTTCCCCAAGCCATAATCACTAGTGCCATGTAAATATCTGAAAACCCGCTTCAATGTTGTCCAATGCTCCTTCCCTGGGTTTGACATAAACCCGCTCAATACTCCCACTGCATGTGCAATGTCTGGTCTATTACAGAGCATTGCATACATCAGGCTACTCATTGCACTTGCATATGGAACACGGGACATATCCTCTTCTTCTTCTTGTGTCTTGGGACACTGTTCAACAGACAACTTTACACCTATAGGAATAGGAACATTCATTGGTTTAATATCCTGCATATTGAACCTCTGCAATATAGTCTCGACATACTTCCTCTGGTTTAACCAGAGCTTCCTCTTTGCCCGATCTCTCTTAATTTCCATGCCCAAAATATAGTTTGCAGCACCAAGATCCTTCATGTCGAATTTGGAGAAGAGTTGGGTCTTCAAATCTTGGATAATTTCTTTGTCATTTCCAATCAACAACATATCATCCACATACAAGACCAAATAAATAACACGGTCACCAATTAATTTAAAATAAACACGGTGATCCTCCTTGCTTCTGGTGAAGCCAAGTCCCCGTATATAGGTATCAAATTTCTGATACCACATCCTTGGTGACTGTTTTAACCCATACAGAGACTTCTTCAACCTGCATACCAGTTATTTCTTACCCTTTACCATAAAGCCTTCAGGTTGCTTCATGTAGATCTCCTCTTCCAGATCCCTGTGAAGAAATGTTGTCTTCACATCCATCTGTTCTATCTCAAAATCAAATGCAGCAGCAATAGATAAAAGTAACCTAATAGAATTAACTTTGGCAACAGGACAAAAAATATCACCAAAATCAATTCCCGGCACCTGGGAATAACCTTTTGCTACCAACCGAGCTTTGTATTTCTCCACCTTGCCTTCTACATTCATCTTCTTTTTAAACACCCATTTTCTACCGATGGGCTTCCTTCCAGCCAGCAACTCCACCAGATCCCATGCCTCATTTTTGTGCAAGGATGCCATTTCATCAACCATGGCCTCCTTCCAGAGTTTTCCATCCTCTGAATCTACTACCTCCCTGACAGTTCTGGGATCATCATCAGTTATAGTTAAGGCAAAACCTGAACAAAAAGCAGATGGACTATACCTTTCTAGTTTCCTTCTTTCCCGAGTTGATCTTCTCACAACTAGCATTTGTGGCTCTTCCTCTTCTGAGTCTTCTTCTGTTGTAGAGTCTGATTCATCCTCCTTTAGCTCAAACTCTATCTTCTCAGGTTTCTTTGGTAAGAATTCATGTGTAACAACATATTTTACCTCTCTAAACAGCACATCTCAGTTGTACACAACCTTCCTTGTTTATGGGTTCCAAAGCTTGTAACCCTTTAAACCATCCTTATACCCAATAAAGATGTACCTTTCAGATTTATTATCCAACTTGATCCTTTTCTCCTTTGGAACATGTACATATGCATCACATCCAAATGCCCTTATATGTGAAAGAGAGGGTTTCTTACCATTCCATACCTCATGTGGAGTCTTATCCTCCAACGTTGATGAAGGTGATCTATTAATTAAGTAACATGCAGTCTCCACTGCCTTTGCCCAGAATTCTTGTCCTAACCCGGTACCACTGAGCATGCTTCTTGCAACGCACCATCAACGTTCTATTCCTCTTTACCCAATTCCATTTGATGAGGTGTGTGCTGGGAAGGTCTTCACCGTGCCTTGCCGCCGAACTCTTCAAATTCCTTCTTGCGAGACCTCCCCACCATTATCTATCTTCGGCGCCTTTATCTTCTTCTCGTACGGTTTCCACGGTGTAGAATTCTTTAGGTACCAAATATTCCAAATTTGTTCCTCGAAAATATGTCCATGTGTTCACTTGAAGTAATCTATAAAATGAAACATAGTACACAGACTTTCCCAGTGATGGAACTGACACAGGCCCAAACACATCACTGTGCACAAGTTCTAATATCTTGTTTGCCCTCTTAGCACCAGAAGGAAAACTCACCCGATTATGCTTCCCATATACACAATTCTCACAGAAATCGAAATCCAGAGAACAATTAGACATACCTTCTACCATACCATTTCTGTGCAGTATCTGAAAGCCCTTCTCTCCAATATGTCCAAGCCTTTAATGCCATAACATGGTCTTTTCTCCAGAGACAGCTAGGCTTTCTGCTCCACTTTTAGGAACCATAGAACTGTTACACCCATCAATAACAGTGCTACCTTGTAGCTTGTATAGAGTTCCAGTCCGAACTCCCCGCATTAATACCAGTGCTCCCCAAACCATCTTGCAGGCATATTTCTCGAACACTGTTTTTACACCTGCATCATCCATCTTGCTTACAGAAATCAGATTCCTGGCCAATGCAGGAATATGCAAAACACCAGGTGTTAGCCACCTATGAAATTTTTTATACCAAAAGGTGGATAAATCATTTTTTGAAGCTTTCAAGGAACAAATTTTATTGCAAAAAGTGTTGGCTCTTGAAGACTCTTTAAGGCCTCATGCCTATGTCCAAAATCTTCCCTACTATGCCCATTTTACACTCTGGAATTGTGCTGATTTCATGAGAAGAAACTTTTGCAAAATCACCTTTTTTTCCCTTTCCTCCATTAAGAAAACTAACCTTCATTTTTCTCCCCTTTTCCTCCATAAAAATCCCCTATTTTGATGCACCATCTTCCATTCATGAAAATCATTTTCCATGTTTAAAACTCATTTTTGAACTATATTGAAACCCCCAAGATCCATCTAAACATCTTGAAAATGTCCTAAAAAACAAGTATTTTGACTATGGGTTTAATCCCCTTTGGGCTAAAGCCAAACCATTTCCCCTCCATGTGCCCTAGCGCTAGAACTAAGTGCTAAGGTCATGAGCGCTTATCGCGCCAGAGAAACTCACAGAGCACATTGCTTGTGCGTTAAACAAAAACTCCGATGCCGATTAGCCCTGTATATTATAGCCCCCGATCCTATTATTTCTCAATACAACCCGCGGGCCCGCAATCGGGTGCTAAACCATTGTGAAAATCCATCTCCGATCCATTATTTCTTTTGTATATCAAAAAACCCACTTACCCAAAGTTTTGGTCTACTGCACCAGAGTTATGTTTTTAATGTAAAAATGGGTAGATTGAAAAGACCGCATCAAAAATTCTGATGCGATTAGCCCGTCATATTAAACTCTGCACCCTCCACTTCATTCATATAACTCATACCCAAGACCAAAGGTTAAATTCCCAAGGCGCTTAAGCGCATCGGGGGATTCCGAATGGTTAGATTGAAAAGCCCAGGCCCGGCCTCCGATTGCAATCGCTCGATCGCGCAATCGCATCGGCCATTTCCCGATTTCTCCAGTCGCATCGGCGATTTCTATTGCACCCTTACTCTCTCCCCACCGATTTTGATCTCTCGAAGCATCTCCCACCGTCGATCTGATCTACAGATCGACGATCTACATTTGATCGCATCGGATCTTTTCAACGGGTGCGTTTTTAACATTTGTTTTTCCCCCCGCCGATTGCGATCCTCCGATTGAATCTGGACCATCCACGTGTCCAGATCGGATGGTCCCAGATTTTTCCCGCATTATTTCATCACCCTCCGCCTTCCACCAAGAGGGTTTTAATGCGTGATCTCCACCGTCCATCTCGTGGGCAGGTCTTATCCGATGGCCCACGTTCACCCCAAACCCCCGCCCTTATTTTGATCATATTTCTTCCAAAAATAAAGGTTTTAACTCTATTTTCTTCGCATATCTCTTATTTTTCAAATAGTGTGGCTCCTTCACACTGTTAAATCAAAACCAATCACCACCGTTGATCATTGCGTGATCAACGGTTCCGTCTTATTCTTCCCTCTTCTGTCCTTTTGACCTCCTCCAACGAGTCCCCACCATCGGATGATGCCATCCAACGATCACGCTCCTCCCCATGCCTTCTAAGTAGTTTTACCCAATAAAACGTAGGATTTTATAATATAGTTTTGTATTGTGCAGGTGTTTGAATGTTTTTCTGTCATATTAAAAAGAAAGCTGAAGGCTGGGAATGACAATTCTCACGCCTTCGATTCATTAAAGGGAAACCATATACAGGGCTCAAATTCCACGTCTCATCAATGTTTCATGAGGCATTGATGCCATACGAGCCCTGTGCGGCCTGCACATCAACAAGAAACATTGTTATTAAATCAGAATTAAAAGATTATCAGTGTTGAAGACAGAAACATAGCATAAACATAAGATCGAAGACCAATTTGGGGATTATGGCTAAGATTTATTATCAAAAGCCTAATCCTCCAAATTCAATCAGAATTAAAGAAAATCATAAAGATCTACAGGCAGAAAATCCCCACTGCCACATCAGAGGAAAATTGATTCCTCCCAGCTACCACAAAGCCACCTGTGCCTCAAATCATTCAAACAGAGGCCGAAGTTATTGATCAAGATTAGATATTTGCCTCAAATGCAGCCAGAGAGTTAATTCTGCCAAGGAACTTAATAACTAAATATTTGCAGAGTTACTCCAACATGACACAGAGCCTCAAAAGTCAATAAGAGCTCTCACCGAGCTTGAATCTTAAATGTAAAACATTAATACAGACAGAACACCTGTAAACTTCTCCATCGAGCCCCTCAAAGGCCAATAAGTCATTAATTTGTATTAATTATCTTGGGAGATCATTTATCCTCTCCCACCTCCTCATCCTTCTATAACTACTGCTGTAGAAGATGAGAAATTGTTGGTTGAGTTGGTTGCTGAACTTTGAAATATAATTGAGCTTGAGACTTCTACTTGTAAATAGTGTTCACTGGACCTTGAAGCTATGTTTGTGATTAGATTAGTTAGGCTGAAAAGTGAAGGTGAATGCTGAACTAAAACATTGGACCTGAAGACTGTAATTGGTTTTGTTGAGGTTCCCATGTTTTTGCCAGATTGGCAAGACCAAAATATGAGACAACATAAAACCACTTTCGGACTTCAGGATCTAGCTCTCCTGGGTCCAGAGAGGGATCTCTCTATGATATGTCAAAGGTATATGTCTTTGAAGCTCAAAGTTTAAGATGTTAGGCTAGTTATAGGCACAAGGTTTGTTTGTTTGATTGTTTGTTTGGTTGCTGGTTATCAGGAAAGAAGGGTTCAATGTAAGACAAGGATGAGAAAAGAGGATTTAGGCAGAGGTGAAGTATTCCAGGGAGCATTCAAGACCATTGGGAAATGGATTCTGGAAAGGATTTTCTTGCTAATCAATATGCAGGCTTTCAATTGGGCTATTCATCTAAAACATTGGATCTTAAAGATGATAGTGTGGTATGGAATGGTAGGGGAGGAGAAACAATAAGGTTTAGAACACAAAGTTAAAGACCTGAGATTACAGAGAGACTTTGAACTGGCAAACTGTGACCTCGACTTGAGGGCACACTTTGGGGCAAATGGTGGTACAAGGATCCTAGTGGACAGGGCTAACTCTAATCCCCGGTGTTCCCAAACCTTCCAGCTTAAACCCAACAAGAACATCTAAGAAATGATCCATCCAATTCATACATCAGAGAGCAGGCAATAACATCCACTACCATGGTTCAGTCATAAATCATTTCTTTCTCATTAATAATTATGATCAACAACTCTTAGGCCTTACATTTAGTAGAAAACATCCAAGGCAAGGAGAGCAGAAACATAGGGTACCTAACAAGGGTAAATCCTATGCCAATATTCTGATGCAAGCCAGTAGAAATGAAATGAAAAGAATTAAAACACAGAGATAGGAAAACATCACCGCTGCTTTAGATCAGGATCCAAAGAAATGTGCTTGTCATATTAAAAAACAACACCAGTCAAGTACAACATTGCCAATAGTTGAACACTCAGTATGAAAACATCTTCCTCGGCCTATCTTACAGCTTTACACAGAGAATATGTCTCAAAAGCAACAACTTGCAATTCTCTGATAACTGATCAAAAACCTTTACAATGAGTTTCTTCATGAACTTATAGCTCCAGTGGAGCGGAGAAGGTAGGTGAAACACTAAATGAAGCATTAAACTCAGAAAAGAAAGAGGGCCGAAGCCCATTCTGTTTAAACCCTGTGTATTTAACTCTGGCACTCTTTCGATACAAGAGTGGACTTCTCCAGGCTTCCATTTACTCTGGTATGGCTCTAACGTACTTTGGCTACAGTACTCTGTAGTACTTCTGGTGAATTAAACAAAAAAACATAGAATCATGACGCTAAGATCTGCCATACTGTGCAACAAATGCTTTTGATAGAATAGGACTATTGTAGGGAGGGGGGGGGGGGGAATTCACTTGGACACAATGTAGGTTGAAACGATAATGTGTACTGTTTCCTTGCTCAGGAAGAAACATCCTGCTGATTTGAAACCCTGATAGCATTGTTTTCTACGCACTGTACCCTCTGTGTGCTCCATGATGTCTTCGATCTGGTACTTTGCCTCTAAACCATTGAGTTAAGGCTCAAAGATCTTCATTTTCATGCCTTAACTCTCTGCTGCTCCCGTACTGTCTTTGTTTATGCAATCTGAGCTCTAATGGTGCCGGAGAGGGTTTGTAGAGTTTTAATTTTGTCCTTTGATGAAAATTACGATGCAGACACTTTTCCGGACATTTCCTGTAAAATCAGGCTCTAAATTCAGCTCCTTCTGTGCACTGTGCTTTTACAACAGCGCATATGAATCATGGCGGTTTTCCGCCTACCTATAACCCTGCAAAATCCGAAAACAAATTAATAAAACCGTGCATGGAGAGGGTGGTGTGGATGACTGCGGAAATGACAACGTGACATGGTGGACGACGATGCATGTAGAGGATACCATGGAGGAAAAACATGTAGCAGTGAGAAATGCACTGGGCGACTTCGAAATAGAAATTCCAATGAAAAAAATTAAAACTTTGACCTTGGAATGAAATTATATAGGGGACGGACGAAAAACGACGAACACACGTGGACAAATGACGTGGCGGGACGGGGTTACGGTGGAACTAGCTTTAAATCAAGACCGTTCGATCTCAGGCGGAGATCAACGGTGGAAAACATGTCGGAGGGCGATGGACGGTGGGCCAGGGGTACAGATGACTTGGGTTAACCTCCGCGCAACTTCATGGAGCGATCACCATCGGATCGGCAATTGCAGATCAGACGGTTGATATGCATATTGCTCTGTGTCTTGTGCTGAACGATAACGCGCGATGAGTGGGTAGTTTTGAAATAGTGTCGTTGCCATGCGTTGCTTGATGAGTGGAATCACTGTGAAATGGGGAAAACCACCCGCCCTTAAAAAGTGGTGCGATGGAAATCGGCGGTTTCTTAATCGATCGTGGACGGGGACCACCGGGATGGGTGCACTGTGAGCCGTTGGATTAACGGTTAAACGAACGGCGGATTTGCGATCGGGGCGGCGAACGGATAGAATGGTGGACGTTGTGGGGATGCAACGACCGTCTGATCTATACAGATCGACGGTTTACAACTGCTCCCTATAACCAAATGCGCTAAGCGCTTTATACTTTGGCACCTGGTCTTGGCACTGGGTCATGTGGAGGGAAAAAGGTGCAGGGGCTTGGCTGAAAGGGGCTAGGACCCAACTATGGAGAAAATGGTTTTTGGGCCATTTTTAATGAAACTTAAGGCTAGGAAAAAGGTAATGATAGATGGGGAGACGGGGAAAAGACCAAACAGGGGTGCATGAAGGGTTTAAAAGGGATTTAGAGGGTAAAAAGGGGGACTTTGACCAAAAACGAAAATGGGACATATCGCAGGGGTTCAAGGGCAAAAGAAGGCCTTTAGGAGCACAATTTTTCATAATCTGTGAGGCTTATTGACTTAAGAACAGCAGAGGGGAAATATCAAGGGCAGGGAGCATGAAGAGGCTTCAAGGATGATGTGTTTTCAGGGGGGGAAATGCATTCCTTGAAGGCTTAGTAAACAACTTAGCCCCCTGCTTGCTTGTCAAGAAATTTACGGGGGGCTAACAGTGGCTCCACATGGGAATGGCTTCTTCTTGAAGGAGTCAAGAATTCAGAGAATGATCTTTGGTGTAGGCCAGATGCCTGCTGCTTGAGCCACCTTTGTTATTTGATTTTCAGCTGCCACAATTGTGAAGACATCAATTTAGTAGAAAAACTTTCCCAATCAATCTACCTACCCATTCTACAATCCTAGCATTTTTTCTTCTAGGGTGCATTTGAGCTAGCAGACCCTTTACATCTTTTTTTTTGACAAATAAGAAAATAAACCTATTCTATTTCTACCCTTATTATCCATGAGACCAGATTAAACTATTGGTCTCATATGTTTCTCTACCTAATCTAATATTTGCTGGGATTAAACTGTCCAACAGATTTCTTCTCTATGTTCTACAACAAAAATTTAAAAACAGTCAAACTAGGATTGGATAGTCTAGTTTGCTGTGGATCCAAGGCATAAGGACAATTGCACATGGACAAAACTTTGTAGAAAATTGAAAACAAAATCTTGAAGACTTGAAACCTGAAGTTTGAAGCATCCTTCTTTCCTTTGTGACTCAAGTGTTGAGCTTGTTAGAGTCACTTTCCCCTTCTTTTTTTAATTTCAGCTCTGGTTTTAGGCTTGTTAGAGCTGACTCTTTCTTCTTTGTTGGTCCAGGTTTTGAGCATGTCTGAACCTCTCTTTTTCTCTATTTTTCTTCTTTCTTTTTTTTTTCTTTTTTTTTGGAACATCTCCTCTTTTCCTTGAAAACAAGCACTGCAATGGTATGTACAATGGAAATGTAAATTGGAAATTAGAAATCAACAGAAGTAGTGTTTGAGCATCCTACCATTGACAAGACCCCCAAACAGCTCTGTACCATCTAATTCTTGTAGGAAAAAGGCATTTGGACCCACAGTGGCCTGGATGATGTAGGGACCTTGCCACAAATTTTCAAACTTGTCGTGCTTTCCTTTGTCCTCTCTTCTTGAGTCCCACTTCAGAACTTTATCTCCAATTTTGAAATTAGAGGCCTTAGTTCTTCTATCAAATAACTTCTTTATGTTCTCCTGAACTTTCACAGCTCTGTTATAGACCTCTTCCCTTGTTTGCTGGAGATGAATGATTTGATTTATCCTCCTCACCATATTGTCTTCTTGTGTTTGTATCTCTTGAACAAGTTTGATCACTGGTATCCCAAGGCTGGTAGGAAACACTGCTTATGTTCCATAGACAAGCTGGTATGGTGACATGCCAATGGATTTCTTTGTTGTAAGCATGTCAGCCCACAAATCATGCACTAACTTGTTATGCCATGACTTTTTGTTCTCTTCCAGCAACTTTTTGATGATGGTCACCAGGCTTTTGTTTGAAGATTCAGCTAATCCATTACCTTGAGGGTAATAAGCGGTGCAATGACCGAGTGCTATTTGATACCTGTGACAAAAATCAACCATTTTCTTGGATATGAAAGCAGCAGAATTATCAGTGATTATTTTCCTTGGGCAGCCAAACCGAGAGAGGATATGATCTTCTAGGAACCTAATGATGACTGAATCCGTGGCATTCCTAGTAGGTATGGCCTCTATCCACTTGGTGAAATTTTCTGTGGCTCTTAGGATCCATTTGTGTTGTGCAGAAGAAACAAGGTAAATTTATCCTATGAAATCTAGGCCCCATTGTAGAAAGGGACCTTCAACAGTGATGGGTTGTAGAGGTAAGGGGAGGAGTTTTCCTTTTCCTTCAAAAATCTGGCATTTGTGGCAGGCAATTATCATCTTATGGATATCATCGAAGAGTGTAGGCCAATAGTAGCCAGCTCTGGGTATTTTTTTTGCAGTGGCTTTCCAGTTCAGGTGGCCTCCACACTCTCCGGCATGGAAATCTTGTTTAATCCTTTCTGCTTCAGACTCAGGCAAACATTTAAGCAATAGGCCATTTGGATTTTTCCAGTATAAACATCCATTTAGAATACAATAGCTTCTGGCCTTTAGATTTAAGAATCTGGCTTTGGTCTTTGATAGTTTAGGAGGGGCATTGAGGTGTGTAAGCACATACAGAATGTCAGAATACCAAGGAGAGCTTTGAAACTTCTCCTCAACAGTGGGATCAGGCAATCCCTGCTGCTCATCCAAGGCATCTACCATATTAATTTCTAGGGCTTGTAGATTTGATTCAGCCATTAATTGAGCTAAGCCCTGACCTTTAATTAGTTTGGTGGGTTTTATCTCAAGGTCGTATTCTAAAATCACAGCAATCCATTTTCCCCTCTTCCCATCTGGATCTTGGGACAATATGTCTTTAACCACTATGCTGGGTACATAGGCTATGGTGTGGGAATGCAATATGTACACCCTAAAGTCTTTCAAGGCCTTAATCAGAGCATAGGCCTGCTTTTCCATAATGTTGTATTTCAAGGGTGCATCTCTGAGTGCTTTGCTGAAGAAAGAAATGGGCTGTTCCATTCCCTCTGAATTTTTCTGCAGTAGAATTGCAGCTATTGTATGCTTGGAGGAAAATGAAAAAATCAAGAAATATTTTGAGAAATCTGGGTTGATTAGGACAGGGGCCTGGGTGAGTGCAAGTTTAACAAATTCAAAAGACTTCTTGGCTTCAACAGTCCACTTAAATCCTACACCTTTCTTCAACATGTTAGTCATATTCCTAAGGTGTTCGGCTAAGTTGGGAATAAACCTCCTGAGGAAGTTGATTTTCCCAATGAAGGACTGTAACTCTTTGATGTTTCTTGGGTGTGTGATTTGTAGTATTCGCTCAACTATTTTTGGGTCTATCCTAATCCCCTCTTCAGATATAATGTGGCCAAGAAGTTTCCCTTCCTGTAGTCCGAATACAGTCTTTTTGGGATTTAATGACAGACCAAACCTCCTACATTTTTCAAACACTTTCCTTAGATGTTTTAGGTGTTCTTCTTCAGTTTTGGAGTAGACTGTTATATCATCCAGATAGATGACAATGAAGTGTCCTATTTCATCTGAAAAGGCTATTTCCATTACTCTTTGGAAGGTTGCGCCAGCGTTCATCAGTCCAAAAGGCATTTTTACATACATGAAAGTGCCCCATGGAGTGGTAAAGGTAGTTTTGAGTTGGTCTTCTGGGATTACTAAGACTTGGTTGTAACCTGAAAAACCATCTAGCAGGGAGATACTTTTAGAACCTACTACCCTCTGAAGAATATGTTCCATTTTTGGAAAAGGGTAACTGTCTTTGAGTGAGGCTCTATTAAGATTTCGGAAATCAATGCATAATCTGATCTCCCCTGTTTTCTTTCTCACAACCACTAGGTTTTATACCCAGTCAGAGAACCTCACAGGAACAATAATACCTGCCTCATACATCTTCTTAATCTCTTTTTCCACTGCAGGTAATTGTTTTGGGTTTATTCTGCGAAGTTTTTGTCTGAAGGGCTTCTGATTTTATTTCAAGGGTATTTTATGTTGTATAATATTAGTTTCATAGGCCCTAAGTCCTCGTAACTCCAAGCAAACACATCAATGAATTCATTGAATAGGTCAATGTATTTCTTTTTCATGTTTGCAGGCAGGGACTTAGCCAATTTGATCATCCTGGGTTTATCTTCAGTGCCTATGTTGCATTCCTCGACATCGGAATTTGCATGTTCTATACTGGGCTTTTTTGCTACATCATCAAAGTCAAAAAGGTCTTCTAAAGGGGCCAGACCTCGAGGTATGCTCTTATCATTGGTCCGCAGCACCTCTACTTCTTCACTATCTGCGTTTTCACCTTTTATGTTTGGATTTCCAATCTATTCACTTAAAGTGTTTATTTATATATTACAGGGTGTTTCTTCCTCATTTGAGGATTCTTCGCTTAGGCAGCTACTGTCAGATTTAGAGCCTGAATCAGAAAATTCAAACTTGTTTCTACCTACCAGGAAATCTTCAATCTGTTTATCTCCTTCAAAAACCTGCCAATATTTTTCATTTTCCGGCACTGCAGGTTTGAATTTAGTCTGAATGATGATCCGTTGGTCGCGTGGAGTCTTAGGGTATGAACTAGCTAAGCAAGCTAATCCGTTTGCAATGAAATTTTGACTCCAAGGAATAAACACCAATTTGTATTCAACAAATGTTTTCAATAAATCCATAGTGTCATTCATGTAGGCTCTCATTCTAGGATGTTTCGCTGTGTATTCACTATTCACCTGTTTGACAATCAGCTCAGAGTCCCCACGCACAGTTATCCTATGGGCTCCTAGTTTTTTCAACAGAGTTAAACCTAGGATAAGAGCCTCATATTTTGCAATATTGTTTGTACATTTGAAGTGCAGGTTGCAGGCATGGCTCTCTGCATAATTACTCTATGGGTTATGTATCCACACTCCTGCTCCAGCAGTTCTTTTGGTGCATGACCCATCGAAATTCATCTCCCACAAGGGTTCATTTTTCGTTTTATCATCACTTCCTACCCTATAGCTGGGCTCGCCATTATGTTGCATTATAGGAGCTGCACTAGCCTGTGGGTTGTTTTGTCTTTCGTCATGGGTGTGGAAATTAGAGAGGTGACTAGTTGGCTGATTGGGTTTTGTTCCTCGTTCACTTTGAGTTTTTGTTTCAGTGCACTGTTCTGAGTTTTCTACATCATTCTCCTCCGATTCTAGAGTATCCATTATGTTAAAGTCCATGGGATCTGTTTCCTTGTGTGTATCTCTATTTTTTGACTCTGAACCTTCTGAGGATTCATCATTATAGAGGATGAAGGAGTCAAGGTATGTATGTACAGAGTATAAAGGCGAATTTTTAGACTTTTCGGGGCTACTGACCAGACATTTCATTTGTGTCTCTCTGTACAGTCTTCTGAGTTGGCCGAAGATTGGGATTGTGGCATAAGCCCCATCCATCTGCATTGTTCCTTACAGCTTGGCTCCCCATGATCTTGATAGTAACATGCCGTACTTGGGTGGCACATCTGCCACCACAACATCCATGACCATACATTTTGATGGAATCTGGGTAAGGCTCACACATAAATCTTTGATCAGGCCAAGACACTTTAATCTGCTAGAGTCAAATGAATATAGGTCTTTATAGGGATGGTTTATCTCTAGGCCTAATCTTTCCATCACTACTTTAGGCATTAGGTTGTGTGATGCCCCAGAATCATGCATTGCATTGTGGAGAATCTTATCATGGATATTGATACTAATATAGAAAGGTGGCACTACCCCTTCCTGAAACTTTCCTTCTATCTTTCGACCAATCAGAAGGGCAGGTTGATCATCACTCGGTTACGGTGTCACGTACTCTTTAAATTTAATGCTTTCTAAAATTTTCCCTTTATATACATCACGGTAGCCGACTTAGAGAGTGGGAGGACGGAAGATTTTAATTTTTACAGCGTCTCACTCTCCAAATTGAAAGTGAGTGACTCTTTGGAATATTCCTTTCTTGTTTTGTTATTGTTGCCTTAGTGCATTTGAATCGATGTCTTGATCCTTGTTGTGCCAGTGTTTGTGATTTTACCGGGAGCACTGTTGCAATGCTAGTGTTTCTAGTTGGTTTACCTTGTTTATCGATGTTTTGAATTTATCTTTTTTTCTTTGTTCTTTCCAGAACTCTCAGCTGTTGATTTGTTACTTTCAGCAGTCACTTTAGAAGTCTTCTAAGGCCTTTTCTTGATGGTAACCTTAGAAGCTTTTGGTTTGGCAGTTTCTAGGCTCTTTTTTCTTCTAAGTTCATATTGTTCTCTGACCTGCATCATGGCATTTTCAAATCCTAACCTGTAATATTTAGATTCTAACCATTCCTCATCCCAATACGAGGGTGAGGGCTGATCTTCTTCTATGTAACAGTTGTGAATTGAATTTTATGTTTCAAACATGTTTATTGTGTTCCCCTCAGACTCTTCTATGATTCCCTCATATTCATCTAAAAATTTCTCTTGGAATGGGGGAATAACTTGTTGATCTAATTCTCTTTGTCTGTTGGGAGTGGCATTGTTTCTTCTAAAGTTTAGGTTCTGGTTATGGTTTTGATTTTTGCTTAGGTTACTGACTGTGACAACCATTTTTTCCATCATTTGTTGTAGCTTCTCTACGTTCTTGGATATGCGGTCATTATTGGGGTCAGATGTGGAAGCTACATTGTCATCTCTATATGTTACCCTTTTCTCAGCTCTCAATCTTGCTTTTTTCTCAATCATATTTTCCTCTACACTCACTGCTCCTTTTTGCATGTCTTCCAATGTGTTGTAATCCCTCTCCCTAAGCTGGTAGGCCATGTCAGCATCCAGGCCTTCAGGATATTTTACTAGGACCATACCTAGGGGAGGTTTCATGTGTGGTGGAAGAGCATTATAAACGTTGTTAAACCTTGTAGAGTAGTCCTGAACACTCTCTCCTACGTTTCTTTTCAGGTTTTTGTATTCTGCTAGGATTTGGAGAGGATTTTCCTTAACTTCCCATTTGTTTATGAAGGTCTGATATAAGGTTGGGAGGTCTTGGATACTATTAGGAGGTAGGCCTTTGAACCATTTCTTCACATCACCTCCTAAGCTTTGGGAAAAGATTATCATTTTGACTGTATCATCATCTATCTCCATGTAGTCAAAAGAATCTTCCATCCTATCTACATGGTGTTGGGATGTAGTAGACTCTTTGGCAGTGAAGTGTGGGATCTTTGATTGATAATCATTGGGTAAGGGTACTAGAGGCTGAGGTAATACCAGAGGTGCATACCATGCTGCCATGATGATGTTTTGATGAGGTAAATGGTTCACTTGAGTAGCTGGTATATGGATGACAGGGATATTAGGACCAGCAGAAGACAGATGAGCAAATCTAGGATGACTGAGCCCCAAGTTTTGAATGAAGTGAATATCAGGAGGTGTAGATGGAGGGGTCTGTCTATCCCCATTGTGTTTACCACTATGAGATGGTGAACCAGGGAACTCAAAATCTGGCTAGTCTAAGACACTAAATGACCTAGTTCTTGGTAGACTGTTTTGAGTGCCTAGGTCAAAGAATGGGTTTGATAGAGCTATAAAGTCTTCTGGTGCAGAGTTAGCTCTATGGGTGTGACTAGAAATAGTTGATTGTTTAGGTATAGGAGATCTCTTGAGGATGCTCTTAGGGTTGTCAACTATTTCAGGTGGGTTTGGGTTAGGATAAGCTCTTGTGTGGATGGTTCTTGAAGCCAGAATTGTTATTTCTAACCAAGCAGCTTGATCCTACTTGTTACTTCTATTGTGGTTGATGTTGAAATGGGCTCTGGTCTCCCAGTGGAGTCTAATGTGAACCAAGATAATCAGCAGGCCTACTGATCACCAGTGGAGTCTTTAAATCGTTTAGGAATTATGGAGTCTCCAGGTGGAAGGTTTAGGATGTTTCTGAAGGGTACACTGTCCACCGCAGTGCTTATGAGATGTCCCTTTTCAAGGATATCTTCACAACACAACAAACTCTAACCAGAAATTGATTGGGAGGGCATTTACCAGATATGTCACCTCTGAAAGAGTGTGAGATCTGGAGGTTACCTGGCCCTTTCCAGACTCTGTCTAAGAGTGTGGGAGAAAACACCACAAATGGTATAGAGGTTGATCTGTGAATAGAAGTGTTTTACTGCCAACCTAACCAGAGTTTCTAGGTTTCTGAGGCTCTTATGATGTAGTAGGATAGAAAATACTTAGAATGTTCCCCAGTGGAGTCGCCATTATGTTGGGGTTCCCATGTTTTGGCAAGATTGGCAAGACCAAAAGATGAGACAACATCAAACCACTTTCAGACCTTAGGATCTAGCCCTCCTGGGTCCAGAGAGGGATCTCTCTATGATTGTTAATGGTATATGTCTTTGAAGCTCGAAGGTTAAGATATTAGGCTAGTTATAGGCACATGGTTTGTTTGTTTGATTTTTTTTTTGGTTGCTAGTTATTAGGAAAGAAGGGTTCAATGTAAGAAAAGGATGAGCAAAGAGGATTTAGGCAGAGGTGAAGTATTTTAGGGAGCATTCAAGACCATTGGGAAATGGAGTGAGGAAAGGATTTGCTTGCTAATCAATATGCAGGCTTTCAGTTGGGCTAGTCATCTAAAACATTGGATCTCCAAGATGATAGTGTGGTGTGGAATGGTAGGAGAGGAGGAAACAACACAGATTAGAACACAAAGTTAAAGACCTGAGATCAGAGAGAGACTTTGAACTCTCAATGAGTCGGCCTCTAGCTTGAGGGATCTTAGAAGGGCTAGCTGGTCGTACAAGGATCCTAGTGGACAGGGCTTAACTCTAATCCCCAGTGTTCCCAAATATTCCAGCTAAATCCTAGCAAGAACATCTAAGAACAAATTCATTTAATTCATAAATCACAGAGCAGGCAATAAAATCCACTACACCGGTTAAATCAACTGAAATCAATTCTTAGATAACACATTTAGTAGAAAAAATCAAATTCAAGGAGATCAGAAGCATAGGGTACCTAACAAGGGTAAATCCTATGCCAATATTCTGTTGCAAGCCAGTAGAAACGAAATGAAATGAATTAAAACACAGAGAAAGGAAAACATCACCACTTCTTTAGATCAGGATCCAAAGAAAAGTGCTTGTCATATTAAATAGCAATACCAGTCAAGTATAACATTGCCAATAGTTGGATACTCAGCCTGAAATCATCCTCCACAGCCTATCTTACTACTTTACACAGAGACTATGTCTCAAAAGAAACAGCTTGCAATTCTCTGATAACTGATCAAAAACCTTTACAATGAGTTTCTTCATGAATTTATAGCTCCAGTGGAGCGGAGAAGGTAGGTGAAACACTAAATGAAGCATTAAACTCGAAGGATGACCGCCATTCAATGCCGGTACTGTTTAAACCTAAGTATTTAACTACGCACTTTTCGATACAGAGGACTTCTCAGGGCTTCCATTTACTCTGGTATGTCTCTGATGTACTTTCGCTGCAGTACTCTGTAGTACTTCTGGTGAATTAAACAAAAAAACGTAGAATCGTGATGCTAAGATTTTCCATACTGTGCAACAAATGCTTCTGATAGCATAGGACTGTTGTAGGGGGGGGGGCGGAACTTCACTTGGACACAATGTAGGCTGAAACGATAATGTGTACTGTGTCCTTGCTCAGGAAGAAACATCCTGCTGATTTGAAACCCTGATAGCATTGTTTTTTGTGCGTTGTACCCTCTGTGTGCTCCATGATGTCTTCGATCTGGTACTTTGCCTCTAAACCAATGATTTAAGGCTCAAATATCTTTATTTTTGTGCCTTAACTCTCTGCTACTCCCGTACTGTCTTTGTTTATGTAATCTGAGCTCTAATGGCGCCGGAGAGGGTTTGTAGAGTTTTAATTCTGTCCTTTGATGAAACTTACGATGCAGACACTTTTCCAAACATTTCCTATAAAATCAGGCTCTAAATTCAGCTCCTTCTGTGCACTGTTCTTTTACAACAACACATATGAATCATGGTGGTTTTCCGCCTGCCTGTAACCCTGCAAAATCCAAAAACAAATTAATAAAACCGTGCATGGAGAGGGTGGTGTGGATGAATGTGGAAACGGTGACGTGACACGGTGGATGACGATGCATGCATAGGATACTATGGAGGAAAAACATGTAGAAGTGAGAAATGCACTGGGCGACGTCGAAATAGCAATTCCAATGGAAAACATTAAAACTTTGACCTTGGAATGAAATTATATAGGGGACGGACGAAAAACGATGAACACACGTGGACAGATGACGTGGCGGGACGGGGTTACGGCGGGACTAGCTTTAAATCAGGACCGTTCGATCTCAGGCGGAGATCGACGGTGGAAAACATGTCGGAGGGCGATGGATGGTGGGCTAGGGGTATGGATGACTTGGGTTAACCTCCGTGCAACTTCATGGAGCGATCACCGTTGGATGGGCGATCGCAGATCGGACGACCAATATGCATATCACTCCGTGTCTTGTGCCGAACGATAACGCACGATGAGTGGGCGGTTTTGAAATAGTGTCGCTGCCACACGTCGCTTGATGAGTGGAATCGCTGTGAAGTGGGGAAAATCGCCCGCCCTTCAAAAGTGGTGCGATGGAAACCGGCGGTTTCTGAATCGATCGTGGATGGGGACCACCGGGACGGGTGCACTGTGAGCCATCGGATTAACGGTTAAACAGACGGCGGATCTGCGATCGGGGCGACGAACGGATAGAATGGTGGACGCTGCGGAGATGCGACGACCATCTGATCTATTCAGATCGACGGTTTACAATTTCTCCCTATAAGAAAATGTGCTAAGCGCTTTATACTTTGGCGCCTGGTCTTGGCACCGGGTCATGTGGAGGGAAAAAAGTGCAGGGGCTTGGCTGAAAGGGGCTAGGACCCAACTATGGAGAAAATGGTTTTTGGGCCATTTTTAATGAAACTTAAGGCTAGGAAAAAGGTAACGATAGATGGGGGAACGGAAAAGACCAAACAAGGGTGCGTGAAGGGTTTAAAGGGGATTTAGAGGGTAAAAAGAGGACTTTGACCAAAAATGATAATGGTACATTTCAAGAGTTCAGGGAAAAAGAAGGCCTTTAGGAGCACAATTTGTCATAATCTGTGAGGCTTATTGACTTAAGAACGGAAAGATCGAGGCGGGGAGCATGAAAAGGCTTCAAGGATGATGTGTTTTGAAATGCATTCCTTGAAGGCTCGATAAACAATTTAGCCCCCACCTTGCTTGTCGAAGATCATAGGGGGGGGCTAACGGGTTTGACCTTCGGGACAAGCTATTTCTTAGGATCCTGGTCCATATCATTGGTGAAGTGCCCCTTTTCTTTGTTATTGTTTTTCCTGCTATGTATGTCATATTGTCCACTATTCTCTGATAAAGAACAACATTTATAGAGTTAGGATTTACTGTTTACCAGTACCCTTCTCTGACTGATAAGCTTTATCTCAATGTTTTCCTCCAATTTGTTTACTTAAGAATGATTTAATATAGTTTAAACAGTTAGGAATGTTGGCGCTCCTTCGTCCTACTGTTTGCTTTAAACATTGTTCTTAAAAGTTATTTTCATTATTTGCTTATTAAAGTTAGAATAGAAAAGTGATGGTTTGCCCTATTTCTAGTTTCTATTCTCCAAAGGCAAATTTTGAAGGTTTCCTTTGGTGCTGACTGAAAGCAGACCAGGTTTAAAAGTACCTTATCTGATCTTAGGTTACACTTTGTTTCTCTTATGTGTTTTCATACTTTCTAAAGGTAATTATGCGGATTACTGGATTGTTTGTCAATTAAGCTACTTTAATACAAACTTGCCCAAGAAGTCTATGGTTAGCCTTGTTCTTGGTTGGTTTTAAACAGTTACTTAAGAGGCTTTTCTTGTTTCAGGAGTGACTATAAATCTGTGGTGAAATTATTATCGGTTCCCACCCCTCCAACACTTTATTGTTTCCATTCCATCATTTTAATCTCAATAATCTTGTGATATAGATGACTTTTCACTTTGGATCACTCTTGATGTTGTTGCTCGATTAAAGCACGATATAACCCTGTAATGGACTAAAACCTGCAATTATCTATCTTCTTGGCCAAAGCTTGTTCTATTTTCTTGCAACTTCACACTTTTGAAACTCTTTACATTTAGAACTTTCCACCTCAAATAATAATCATGCTCAACCATCCAAAAAAAAACAAAACACTTGGCCTTCATAACTAGCCTAACATCATTACCCAAAATTTCAAAGACAAATCCATCTTTTCACTTATTGGAGAGATCCCTCTCCGGAATCAGGAGGGCTAGATCCTATAATCCCAAAGTGGTTGAAACGATGTTCTCCCTGTGATTGGAATTGTTTCTCCCTGTGATTGGACTTTTTCCCAATCTTGCTAATTACGAGGGCCAACATCAGGAAGTGTTCTAATCCTTCAACCTTGTAGCTTCAGCTTTACTTTTCCACGTCCGACTATTCTAGCCTTCCTATCATCCCCTAGGAATACATCGCCACCATCATATTTCTCATACTCGCAGAACCACTCCCTATGGGGAGTGAAGTGAAAGGATGTACCTGAGTGAATCAACCATGACTCATGATCTACATGTGTATTTGAAGAAGAAGCCAAATACACATCCCCACCTTCATCCGAGGTGGTTTTTGCCTCTGCAGAAGGAGCATCATCAAATCCCTTTCCTTTCTCAGGAGCTTTAGATCTGTAGTCCTTTTTGTAGTGTCCTTCCTTTTTGCATTTCCAACATACCTTTACAAACTTTCCAGGAGATTTAGATCTCCCTCTAGATTTGGATCTCCCACTCGAAACCTTATTCTTGTTTCTGTTTTGGGACCTTCCTTGTATAGATAAGGCATCTCCATTTTGACCCTCCATATTCTCAAATATCATTTCTCAAAACAACAGCAAAATTTGAAAATGTCCTCAAAGTCAAGTCGTTTGTTATACCTATTGCAATAACCAGACTGTCCCACAAGTCTGGTAGAGAACACAACAAGCTGATGCACTTATATTCATCTGAGATTTTATCAACGAGATGACAAGCCTGACTTACACGATGTGCAGAAGGCATTTAGGTACTCATCTTAGAATCTCAGTTAACCATCCTCAGGTTATACAGCTTTTTCCGCAGGAACAACTTATTCACCAGAGACTTAGATTGGTACAAAGTCCCAAGTTTTTCCCACAAATTCTTCACTGTAGCTTCCCCAGATAAATTCAACAATACTGAATTTGAGACACACAACCGTATTGTGCTCTTAGCCTTCTGATCCAGTTTCTTCTAGTCTTCATTTGACATTGCTGTTGGTTTAGTACATGGATCTACCGCGATCCACTGATCTTTATCCACCAGCGGATCCTCCATATTGAGCTTCCATAACTCAAAACTCTGACCATTAAATTTCTCGATCTCTATCTTCCCGCCGCTCACCATCTTCTTTCATCACAAGAATCGATCCCGCAGATCTCCCAATGAACAGGGTCTACCTCAGGCCTGAGAAAAAAACCCTCAGCAGCAAAGGCGTCCCCTTGAAGTCGAAACAACTCCGATACCAAATGTAGGTTTCAACCCTGAACAGAAATTATCTACACACGAATCGGGACGACCGGCTTGATATTTCATTATATTCCTTTTAGTGTTACAACACATATATATACATGCCGAAGCATACATGAAACCTAATCCATTAACCCTGGATTAGAACATAACCATAGTTCCCTTGACTAGATCTACAAAAATACCAGGGGCCGAAAACCATCGTACCCCAAAACCATGTGCAAAACCATGCACAAAACCAAGGGTGCGGACCACACACTGGAAATTAAGGACCAAAAATTTTCGTCGGGGCGCTGCCCCAGACCCTGAAAAGGGGGGCTACTGCCCCCCCTGTGACCCCCCGGTTGCGCCCAGCCCAAAGGGGGGCTATTTCCCCCCCTCTTACCCCCTCGCGCGTGCTTAGTCATGGAAAGAATATAACACATACCCAATAGATAAAGAAAATGACAAATTTAATTCTATTTATTTAATGATTAACTATTGCGCTTATTGAATGCATCTATCCATGAGTTGTTTATAATTCTAAATGACATTGTTTTCCAACAAGAGAAGGAGGCATTGAGGTGACCTAAGAGGGTCCCTGAATCAAGGTTTTAGAGTTGAAGCTATATTGGAGGCTATTCTAGGATTAGATAAGGTGAAAGAGATATTTTGGGCTAAAGGAGTTAGTGGTTGGAGCTACTATAGGATCTGCTACAAGATTTCATGTAGTGCTACAGGATGTCCTGAAATGCTACAGGAAACCGGTCAAGGGTACGGTCAGAAATGGTGAGGAAAGCAGTAGGAGAGGTGGAGTGAAGGTGTATCTAGGTGGATGAAGGGTATTCAACCCCTTGGTCAAGCTCATAAATCTTCACAAAGCCCGTCTTTCACCCCCAAGTTGGCTCTCGGTGATGTAGTGGAAATTTCCAAAAATAGGGCTGAATGTAACTTGGATGGAAGTTGGTTAATGAAGGATGGATACTGAATCTAATGGTGTTGGGGAAGTCCTTTTCTACTACTCTATTCAAACCTGCAAGAAACCTAGTTGTTCATGCATTCATCATTGACAAATATATCATGAACATGGTGAAAAATATTAGTTGAATTTAAATAAACCTACCTATGTACTTGAAACAAAAATCTACCTTTACATCTGTAACATGTCCATGATAATAAAATTAACCTATCTAAATTTTCCAAGAAATCATAATCTAAATGAAATTCTGGGTTTGTGGTAAAGATCTACCCTCCTCAAGCTCCAATGGAAGAGGTGAGAGAGGGAGGCTTTGACACTCAATTTTGATATGTTATATGCTACCTAACATGAAATGGAAAGGGATTAACTACTGCAACATGAAACAAAAAGATATTAACTACCGCAACATGAAATGGAAACAAAATTACATAAGAGAGACTAAGGCCAATGGGTTGGGCCCTAACCCACAAGCTCGACTCTCTGAAACTAACTCAGTGGAGACAAAACCAAATACTCATTTTATTTCATAACCATTCTTGTACATAACATATGAAAGTCAAAAATGTCTATTACAAGAGCTAAGAGTGCTTTAGCTACATCTAAAAATCGGCTCCTAGTGAGCTCTTGCTCTGCCCTATTTATCCTAAAGGGTAGCTACCAAAAGGTCCGTAAAAAGTGGGTGGTTTTTCCCCTTGGAACTTAAGAGAAGTGGAGCTTGGCTCCCCTTGATCTTCCACTTTCTTGGTTGACTCTGATTTCAAACTATTGGAGGAGAATATATAGGATATATTGGCTTCCTTTATGAGTTAAGGAGGTGGTAAACCCTCCTACAATCGCTCCTTGTTGTCTAGTCCGAACCCTAATTGTGCAATATTCCTAAAAAATGGCATATTCTCTTGATTTTCCTACATTTAAACCACATTAGGCCTTCGAAGCATGACAACCCTTAATACACCTTCTACACTAAGAAAAATATTACAACAATGCAATTAAATGTGAGAAAGAGAGAATAATTAGGCTAAAAATGTGATAATTAACCCCTTAAAATGTACCTAATGATGGTGCTCATCACCAAGGCACCCTCCTGACATGGGAACCCATGAAACATGTTGGTGGGTTAGCCCGACTTGGAGGGGGGCACCCGAATAAAATAAGTAAGGTCAGCCCATGGCTACCCATGAATAGAGCTCCCACAAGGGGGTCTCATAATGAATTTTATAAAATTGACTAAATTAATGTTTAAGTGTTAAAAGTCAGTAATTGATTGAATATGCAACATTGTACTAACAAATGATAATATTTAGTTATCATTTGTGAGAGAATGATTTATTTTGACTAATTTTTATATCAGGGTGAATGACCACACCTTGGGCATGCTCAGAAGAAGGCGGGGCAAGTGGGCACCCATGGGGATGTTGTGTGCTTGGCGCACTAGGGTGTTCGATCGACAGGGGCGCCCATGCGACGTTTTGGTGGGTTAGACCGACTTGGAAAGGGGTGCCCATAGAAAATAAGTAAGGTTGGTCCATGAATACCCATTAATAGAGTTCCCACAAGGGGGTCTCATAATGATTTTATAAAATTTACCAAATTAATATTTAGGTGTTAAAATTCAGTTTATAATTGATCTATTATGCAACATGGTACTAACAAATTATAATATTTTGTTTTCATTGATGAGATAATGATTTTTGTTGACTCAAAGTGGTGAAAAAATGAAGTATGAACCCCTATGAGACTATGGGGGTGTTGGTGCACAACATGGAGGCGAGCTCCCTTGGCATGCCTGCATCAAGGTAGGGCGCCCAGGCACCCACGAGAAAATGGGGCGTGTACGATGGGAAAAAAAAACGAGTGAAGAGAATTGTGGGCGTCATGTGTATGAAAAGTGCATGTGCCATGGGTATGCCCACACGAACATGGGGTGCCCAGGCACCCAAAGGCGACTTTCAATACATAATGACGAGAGGACGAGTTGGGCACATTGGGTGGATCAATCGAGATGGGCGATAGGTGAACTGGGTGACACGATAATTAGGAAGACATGCAAAATAAGCAAGGACAAGATGTGCGAGTGGTTGGGTGAAAAATGACATATTATTGAAGCATGCGACGAGTAAATTCATAACATGAAGTTCACAGCGGGGTGAATGTTTGCGCCCTGGGAACGCTCGCATGAAGGCTAGTTGTCTGGGTGCCCAACCGATAGGGGAGCTCGTGCGATGAGTTGGTGGGTTAGACCAACTTGGAAAGGGGTGCCTGAACAAAAGAAGTAAGGTCATAATTGTGATCATGTTGAACCTATAGAAATTATGGGATCTTATATATCATGGAAAGTGTTAAGGTCCCGTGATTTGGCCAATTGGTGAGCCAAATGACGATGTAACATCAAACCAAGCTTTGGAGCCCAAGGACCTAGCCTTCCTGGACTCAGAGAGGGCTCTCTCTATTTGTGTAAAGGATATCGGTGTGTTTGCTTATGGTGTTCTGATATTAGGCTAGTTATGAAGTGAGTTTTTTTGATTTTTGGTTTTTTTTAAAGTTTGTGAGGGATAAAACTGATCAAAGATATAAAAATGGATAACAAGAAGTTAGATCAACTGGGCTATGGGGTCAAACAGGTCAAGGAAGCTATTAGATGATGATGCAAGGCTGCTGTAGGGCCGATTTGATTCAAAGTAGAAGGGATCTTTGGGCAAAATGGAGTAAATGGACATCAAGTTTGTGAAAGACAAGGGATTTCAAGTGTAACTAGTTGATAGAAGACATAAACATGTTATAGCAAGACATTAATCATGCTAAATGTAACTATGAGCTAATTAATACATAGAAATCAAACATTCCATCCATGCATAGAAGTATAAGACCTTCTAACTTCGGGAAATGGCTATCAGACTTTGGGGAAAACACATAAGATGGACTAACAACTCAAAATACTATGCCAGAACGCCTAAACATAGTCTCTAAGTCATTGGGCACTTTGACAAACAAGCTTTCATAGTTTTAGGCAAAGGGCTAGATCGGGACTAGGCCTCCTTGGTTCAACAAGATGATAAGCTAATCAATCAAAGAGATAGTTTTATGGACAGAACTATGGACAATCATAGGTAGGCAGGGAAAACCATACATCCTACTCAACATGCATAGAACTTATGAATAAAACTAGCAACAATACCTTAAGTTACTAAAGAGAAGTTAAGAATTCTTTAGTATAACTAAGGAAGAAGAAAACATAAAGCTATGAAGATTCAGGAACTTTGAGGTGCCTCCATGGGCATATATCAAACTTAATCTCTACTGATCTATAGCAGCCAGAAGCATGTATCATGAGTGAAAACTAGAAGACAAAAACAAAGCAAGAAACACTATACCATTCTACCATGTCATGGAATCCATCAACAATCCTCCATCATTCATCAAAAGCATCCAAGAGGCAGTCCAAAAATCATAACACAAGTATGTTATTCAAAGCTCATATGACCAATATATTGATTCTTCTCTCAAGTTCAGCCTCTGTTTTACAATGAAACCCATGGAATAAATAGGCTAGAGGAAGGAAAACCTCATGGAGCAACTAGCTATCCCATTGGCCAAGTCAAAATATCTAAACTTGTCCTTGAGGCTTTGCAAATCCCAAGGCACAAAATATCCCATAAAATATCTAAAAACTGCTAAAAACGGAAATTATATTGACTTTACATCATTTCCCAAGTATAAAAATAGCTAAATGCACATTTGAGAAAAGCAGATTTTTGAGGTTCAAAAATTACAAAAATACTTCATATTTATGTCTGAAAAAGGTCCTCTGACTTGCTGGAGGCAATTGGCAGCCTTCCCGATGTTGAAACAAGGCTCATGATAGCTCGTTGGAAATCTCTCTGTGTCTAATTTCTGGCGCAACTGAAATAATCTCAATCTGATGCCTGGAAGTCCTCCAAAACTGTACCTGTGTGTAAAAAACCAGGAAATAGCAGACTGCTGATATGGCGGGCAGAATGTGCAAAAAGAGGGCATTTTTCGCCAATTTGAGGGGGCGAATGATCTCCGAATGCCCTGAAAATCGCTGGGGACCTGCTCATAGAATTATGGCATCCATTGGTATCATCCTTCTCCCTTGACAAATCCTCGAACTGAAATGGCGCAATTATGAGTTTTTGACTAAAAACCCAAAAAATGCCAAAAAACAAAAAGTTGTCGAAAAGGGCTCAAATTTGGCATGCATGACCCTCAAGGGTCCATAGCAACATGCTCCGAAGCTGAGGCCAAAATATCAAGGGCTGATATGCTTTTCCCTTCTTTCCGTGCTAGGCGCTTCCCCTTTGCCTTCTTCAATTTCTCTTGGGCTGCCTTTAGTTTGCGCCGGGCAAACTGATTTAGATTTTGGAAGTGATGTGTCCTCTTCCTCTGCAGCTCTAAATCTCTGTTCGCCCTCTCAAGCTTCATTTCCAAATGTTTGTTAGCTCTTTCAAGCCATGCCTCTTTGTTTTCTTCAATTTCCTGCTCAAGGAGTGCAGTGAGAGGAAAGGCTTGGAGATGGGCTTGTTCTTCCGCTTTCTGCTTTTCCAAGGCTTTTTTAAGCCCTATAGTCCTAGGCCTCTTCCGCCTAGGCTGGTATTCCTCTTCTTCCTCATCAAACTCACCAATGAGTTCTTCTATCCTTGCTTGCGCCTTAGCTGCCTCATTCTTATATTTGATCGCCCGTGCTTCATGAACAACTGTGTGAACATTCATCTGTTTGTTTTGGATCTCCAAGAAGTGGTTGAAGTTCCTTGCCCTTTGAAGATCCTCCTCTAATGCCTCAATTTTCCCCTCTTTATGGATTAGGAGGTTTTCAAGAAGGCGGGCCTCATTATCACTGTCATCGCTTTGGATAGGGATGACAGCCAATGCACCTCCATGCTTTGTACTTTCTCCAACTTTGCTTTTCCCTTTGAAGGCCAATCTTGCGCTTTTCCTCCTTGGCATGCTAGTAGGTGTCCTTTTGGGCGATCTCCTTTTGCTAGGAACAACCTTTGTCACTGTTAGAGTGGCAGCCTTAGACCCTCTTTTCCTTGCTGTGCTGAGTTTTGTTCTTTTGGGAGGAGGAGAAACAACTGATTTACCTTTGACATCTTCCTGAACTTGCTGCTCTCCTTGAAGCTGCTGGATGTCTTCTTCTTGCTGTTCACTTGGCTGCCCCTGTTCGCCAACATTAGCTTGCTGTTCTTTATCAATGCCTTGTTCATTTGGTGCTTCAAACTGCTGCCCTTCTTCGCCAAAATCGAGCTGCTGCAGTGCTTGGATTTCCTGCTCAATTTGTGGCTCAAGAGGTGTCTCAATTTCCTGCCCAAGCTGCTGTTCCTGTCCTTCCATATCAAACTGCTGTTCTTCACCTTGGACCTGCTGTCCTTCACCTTCTATTTGCTGCTGTTCCTCATCAGCTAACTGCTGCTGCTCATCCCTTTCCTCTTGCTGCTTTTTACTGCCCTCTCCTTCTTCCTGTTGACTTGATTGTCCTGTAGTTATTCTGAGCCTTCTAGGAGTAGGCCTACTGGACAAAGGTACCGGGCGATGGATAGGCTGAGTGGGAGACACATGAACAGGAGGAACAGTAGAGAAATCTGGATGACTGATGAATACATCCCATGGAACCTATTTTTTCTCTAGCTGATGTAGGAAGATGATCTTGATTAGAGAATGATGAAAAAGGGAAGGTATTTGCAGAGGTGGGGACTTCTTCTGGACAGTAGATGCCATTTTCTCGATGCTCTTGAATAAAAAGTAAGGGAGGTTCAATTGCCTGCTTCTAGTAAAATGCATCAATAATCGAACATGGTAGGCATAAACTCGGTCAAATCTCCCTTCACAAGTGAAATATTTCATTATGACTTTCATAAGAGGAGCATAGCTGTCAAGGAGATATGAAAAAGGGAAAATAACAGTGAAAGCCTCTCTATGCTCAGGCTTGATAAAAGGCTTGTAATCTTCTAAGTCAAGATGAGCCTGTTTAAACCATTTTTCGCCATGATACAGAATCTTGGTGGCCTTGGACACATACCTTGGAGAAATCTTGAAATCAAGACCTGCCACTTGGAAATGTTTTTCTTTGAATCTCAGGGTGCACAAGTGTGTTAATGGCGAAATGTTTTTGACTTCTTCTATCTTCTGGCAGAAATCTAGGCAGCCTACTTCATGGAAGTTGAAAAGGACAGATGGATGAGCATTAACCTCTTCTGTAGAGATTGGCTCATATCTTTTATGCGGACCGCTCCTGCTGTCTTGCCTTGGAGGCATTTTGACCTGAATATGCTTTGGAAAAGACAAACTGCCTCACTGTGTGTAAAACTGCCCTGTTGGAGTCAAACTGTGTTAATGTACTGCTTTGACAGATGAACAATGTGATTTGGATGGTTTTGCAACAAGTTTCTTTTAATATACAACCTCTGCTCTCTTAAAAAGTAGCCTTCTACCTTGAATGTACCTCAACCAGGCAGATTTCTCAATAGGGTACCATATAGTAAAAAAGGAGACAGACTGCTGGGTAGATTTCCTGAATACAGTGTTAAGAAATCACTTTTTCTTGTGAATTTTCAAAATATCAATCAACACATCTATATCTGTGTCTCCAAGATAAAATTCAATCATTAAAACCCTGCTCTTCAGAAAGTGGCCTTCCACCTTGAAAATATCTCAGTTAACAACTTCTCAGTAAGAAATAATACAGTGAAAAGAAGGGCAAACTGCTTAGGAGGAGTTTGCTGTGAGAAGTGCTAAAATCACCCTGTTCTGTGAAATTTTAGATGTCAATCAATACATATGTATCTCTGCCTCAAGGTAGAATTTCAATCATTCACAACCTGCTCTTCTTGGAGTGCAAATAAATCAATAGACTTATGGATATGCAATCAAACTTCAGTGTAGGTATACAGTCACTGTCACAGCCCTAAGAAAAGATGACAGAGTTTGACAGACTTCAAGAGTTTTTTAGTCAGAAGCTATGTGAATTTTCTCCTTTCAAAACAATCAATGGCTCTTTATGAATGTGCTGGACACGTTAATTTGTCACCGTCCCTACTATTCCCCATCCCGCACAATGGAGGACCCACATGTGACCTCCGAGCAATGTCAAGCCTTGAAAATACCTTCATTGCATCCCTTTCCATGAGGACAACATTTCTCCTCGTTTATCATTTCCTAATGTACTCCCTAAAAACACATAGCCTAGCATCAAGGCCGGCAGGGTCTGTTATGTACTGCGCCAATGGGGAAAATTAACATCGAGCCCGCGCCAATTGGCGCCCGTCCCAAATAAGTTGTACCCGCGCCACTCGTTTATGGAAAGTTTAAAAAAAGAGGCGAAGTTTCTGGACAGCAACAACTTCGTGATGAGCTGTCAGAGGAGCCATCGAATAACCACGGCCTTCCTCCTTTGGCCTCTTGTTTCCACCTTATGGGGAACCTCCAAAAGGATAAGGCCTCCCTTCCACTATTGTAGGGATCCCAACCTCTTCCTCTCCTCTATAAATATAGCCTTCATCCATTGATGAAGGGGCTGAAAGGCTGAAAGGCTGAAAGGTTGAAAGGCTGATAGTCTTGAAGTGCTGAAGCTTTGCATCTCCCTATTCCCAAGTGCCTTCGTGCTGTAAAGAATCCCTTCTTTCCCTTAAGGCCCATTCAAGCGAGGAGACCATTGTTACGAGACTCTGGAGAGGTTTCCCTTTCCTTGGCGAGCTTTGCGAGACGTGGACGACCGGAGACCCGTTCGAAGGAAGTTGCGACGTCAGAACTTGGTTGTAACTTCTATTCGTTTATCATTTTAATAGATGACTATGATTATGGTTCCACTCCTTTTTCTATCATGTTAATGCGAGTAATATCTTTTCTGACCGATGTTTAGTTACGTATGCTGGTTCCTATGCATGTATCCGTTCGTTTCTTCTGCGTGCAGGTGTTCATCCACGGAGATCGTGGAAGGATTGTGATCTGCCAGGGCTGAAGGACGGGGACATCTTCTTCTTCAGATCTAGCGTCGGAATCCAGGTAGGCTCTTATCCCAAGTCTTTCATTCGTAACTAGGAGCTTGCATCATAGCATTGTTTGTTTGTTGCTAGACCCCTGCTGGGCTAGTAGGGATCGCCTCTGTCCGCAGAGGGGATTTACCTCCTCAACAAATTGGCGACTCCGCTGGGGATCGTCCGGTTTTCCTTGTCTCGTTTATGATTGTTTTGCTTTGATCGTTTTTCCTTGCTTGATGAACCTTCTGGGTTGGGTTCTTTTTGTGTTTTGGCTTTTGGTTCAGCCCCCAGAGGATCAGATCTGACCTCTGCTTTTCCAAATTTTCACCTTTTCATAGTTGGCTTTATTGGCGCGAGTTTATCCCTGACAGTCGCGCCAGTTGGCGCAGGTTGTTAGTTTATCACTCGCGCCATCCCCTGTCTGGCACGGATTACAGCCAGACAGTCGCACCATTTCCTGTAGGTGGTAGGGTTACCCTTGTTCGGAAGCTTCTTTTGGTCAGTACTTTGCTTCTGGGTTTGTTTTAGATTCAGCTTGAAGTGGGAAGTCTGGTCTTGGTTGGGAGAAATTCTTTGTTTTTTCATTTTCAGGCAGTGGCGCTTGTTGTCAGTGAGCAACCCGCGCCACTTGGCCATTGGCGCTAGTTTTCAAGTAAAAGTCGCGCCAAGTGGCGCTAGTTGTCAATGTACAAGTCGGGCCACTTTCAGGGTGTATGAAAATTGAGTTTTTTTTCCCTTAATCCTTCACCAGTGTGTCTTTCCCTTCGGGTCTTTCCTTTGTATGAGCATAGATTACATTGCTCATTATTTGGAATGTCTTCTTTCTATGATCTTTTGATGTAAAAGGGAATGAATGCCTTGTTTTGATCTCATTCTTTGGAAGTCCTCTTTGTGTTTTGTCAACTTTTGAGGGATTTTATCACAAAGTATTTTGAAACAACGATTGCATTCTTAGTGTTTGTTTACATCTCTTTTTCATTCATCTTTCATTAAGAAGATTTGCGTTCTTTTAGTTTTCGTCTCATAGTTTGCTTTTCGTTTAAATGCATTAGATCACATTGCATCGAAAAGTGTTTTTGAGATTCATCATTGGACTTAGATCACATTGTTTAGTGATTGAAAACTAAAAATCGCTTTGAGTGCATTCTCTTTTGTTAAAAGTATGCATTAAGTAGATTCTCATTTCATCGAAAAATGTATTGAGTGCATTCGTATTATTTGAAAAGAAAAGGAAATTGTGCATAGATTACAATTGCATAGTTTTCGGAAAAAGAATTTTGCATAGATTACATTGCATAATTCGCTTCGTTGGATGTTTTAGAATACTTTTGGATAGTGAAAGTCATCTAGTTTGGAAAAGTTTCGTTTTCAGTTTTGCTTTTTGTTGCATCATTGTTTGAAGCTCTTCCTTTAACTAGATAGCATTCATCGAATTGAAAAGTTTTCTTTTCTCATATAGTTTTGCATTTAGGAGTCTTTTGAGACACTACATACGGTAGGGCCTGAAAATTGAAACTTAATTGAAGATCAACTGTAAAATTTATTCAATTAACCTAAGGCAGCATTGAAACTTAACGAAACATATTTAGAAAGTCTAGGCTAGAGACGTGTTCTGGCGTCGTTAAACCTAGCAGCTGTCGCTCGCCGTTTGGCTTTAGACAGCGCTAGTACGGACTTGCGCTCCCCGTACCGTCGCGTATATAAAGGGAGACCCATCTAGGTTTTCAATCCTTTATCCACAGGAAGCCGAGTCTGCTGCCCTATACCCGTGATACACCGAACACAGCATTCGGGGAGACTACCTGCACGTACGGAAAGTCCTTGGTCGATTTCTGTTTCATTATTTGAAACCAAGGTGTATATTGCAGTTCACGGATATTTGGTACACCCTTTGTGCCTAGTTTTTCCTGAGCAGCCATTTGGTATTTTCTGACTCCCTAAACTTGAAAAGACCGTCAAGCGCTTGTCCTTTCACGCTTGTGTCAACTCTGAAAGAGATAGAGTCATCTTTTTATCGTTTCTCGACTCTTAAAACATGAAACGGTAGAATTTCTTACTTTCCGATGTGGTAAAATTAATCACCCACGATTACACGCCTGCTTAGATATTGCTTGTTGACCGTTTGATCGTGTGCCCTTAACTCTTTTTCAGCCCCTGTGTGGTTTTGAGTTTGATGGCAACCTTTTCAGAGTTTACCAACCAAGGAATCCCCTCAGAAGGGAATCCTGGTCATTTTCCTCCTTTTGGAAATGTTGGTGCTCCTTACATGGCGACGTTGTCCCTTCCTGGGTTAACTGTTGGGTTGCCCGTTTGGTTGTTCTCAACCTCTGTTGTCCCTAATGTCTCCACTACTGTTCAATCAGTTCCTCCACCTGAACAACCTCATATTGATTCCAAGGTGGACCTCTCCCCTTCTTCGCCTGTTTCTGCGTCCTCCTCTTCTACTTCGCCTGGTGAAAGTCTAGATTCAAGTAACCAGGTGGCTAAGAAGAAGAAGAAGAAGACAAAGAAGAAGAAGTCTGATAAGCGAGAGGCTAAATGTACAGCTACTGTCCCTAAGGAATCTCCTCTTGATAACCCTTCCAACCCTCCTCGGAAAGTCAAGTTCCCCTGCATGTTGTGCACGGGAGACCATCTTCTTCGAGACTGCCCTGGCATTCCCAAGGTACTCGAAGTATGGTCCAACGGTCCCCCACCGTTGTCTTTGGCTTCCGGGAGTCAGGTTGGGGGCACTGGTAAGGCTCCTAAGAAGCAGGGTAAGATCACCAATCCCCGTAAGTTGTGTGAAGGGCACCATGCTATTCACCTTTGTCCTTATATGGATGAAGCCAAGCGAGTCTTGGACAACCTGACTGTTTCTACACCACGCCTCCCGGCTGGTTATAAACAGATTTCTTTGAGTCTTCCACCGGCTGATGCCGTGATTGGTCAAGGGTCATCCTTGGTCGATCCCACTCCTCCAGAAATTCAGATTCAGGAATCCGTTCCCGACCAACCATTGGTCGTGGGATCGGTTGAACTGGCCTCATCTGCGGTGCACCAGGTCTTTTCTGTTGAGAGTGGACCCCATAACCCTCATGTTCTTCTGGTTTCTTCAGGTTCTTCAGACTTGGAGAGAGATTCTCCTGTCCCTGTACTTCAAGAAGTTTCTCCTCCGCCTCCCAAGATGGAGGCTACGGAGGATTTTCCTCCCGCCTTCGAGATGGAGGTCGTGGAGGAGGCTTCTGCTTCTGTAACATCAGGGGAAGACCTTCGCATTTCGATGGTAGCCCCTCCGAGTAGTTTGGTCGCTTCCTTTGATTGGAACCGATTTGCAGGATTCCGCCTTCCGTCTTACGTGCCTTTCGAGATCACAGTACAGGCTCTTGGTCTGGTTGTACCCAGCACCATTATAGACGAAGGTGCGTCTGTTAGTATTCTGTCTTCAACTACCTGGCAAGCTTTCGGTTCGCCACCGCTTGCGCCTGTTACGCAGAATCTGTTGACATTCAATAGAAGGACGAGTCAACCGTTGGGGATCCTTCCAAGGTTACCGATTACTTTGGGAGGTAAAACCGTCCATATGGACGTGATGGTCGTTCCAGGCCCCTTGGATTTCAATCTGCTCCTGGGGCGCGATTACACCTATGCCATGGGAGCGCTCGTCTCCTCCCTCTTTCGTGTGGTCTGTTTTCCGCATGAAGGAAGGATTGTGACCATTGATCAGCTTGCATTCTTTGGTCCTAATGTGGCATCGGGTCCACCATCACCCCCTCCTGGTTTCTATCCACCCGTTGTATCTACCCCACCGCAGGTCAACTACGTGGCTACCTACCCCGTGCTTGTGCTCAGTGATGATGCCGTCGTGCATCGAGTGCTGGGGGCATTGGGTCCTGACTTCCAGGATGATTTCCTCCCATCTGGTGTGGAACTCTTGGAAGCCATGACTTCTTGTTCATTATGATGAAGTCGGTCGGAGCACAGTTCCTTGTCTTGTGTCAAGCTCCTTAAAAAATGAAACAAGTTTGTCGGAGCAGAGTTCCTTGTCTTGTGTCAAGCTCCTTAAAAAATGAAACAAGGTTGTCGGAGCAGAGTTCCTTGTCTTGTGTCAAGCTCCTTAAAAAATGAAACAAGGTCGTCGGAGCACAGTTCCTTGTCTTGTGTCAAGCTCCTTAAAAAATGAAACAAGGTTGTCGGAGCAAAGTTCCTTGTCTTGTGTCAAGCTCCTTAAAAAATGAAACAAGGTTGTCGGAGCATAGTTCCTTGTCTTGTGCCAAGCTCCTTAAACCATGAAACAAGGTGTCTTGAGGATAGTTCTTTTAATGTGTCAACCTCGTTAAAATAATGAAACATGTTCCTGTTCAATTCGAGTCTTTGATAAGTTCTCGTAAAATACCAATCGAGTCTGTCTCTGGATCTCGTAACTTGAACCTTCACTCCATCTGCCTTTCATATGGACTGAAGCTTGGGGGGCATGTACCTCGAATTGAGTCACCATGCTGGGGGCATGCTTACTTTTTCAAGCATAGTTTGTTTCCGTTTCAAGCTTGTGTAAAAATGAAACCGGTTTCAAGCATAGTTTATCTTTGTTTCAAGCTTGTGAAAAAATGAAACCAACTTCAAGCAAAGTTTCCTGATTTCAAGCTTGTGTAAAAATGAAACCTTGCCCATTTTACCCCTTGTGATTGCCATTTTATCAGCCCGTTTTTTCCAGATGAGCCTTGGTTTTCTCACTCCATCGTCACTATCTGCTTGGCCGATCATATGCCTTCACTTGGTTATTTTACCCATTCCTGAGGAACCGCTGCGATGAGTGGTCTTGTTAGCCAGCCTCTCAACCTTTATTTGTTTTGAGCAGTTCCATCATTACCGGAACCAGTTGCTACCCTTTATACCACTCGTTCCTCCAGGAGGAGTCATCTTTTAGCTCTTTTCTGACTCTCTAAATATGAAAAGATTGCCGAGGCCCTTGTCGTTTCGATCTCGTTAAAATGGACACGAATCGACATCCACCCAGTATAAGTTTAACCCTTTTTCGGGCTGGGATGGATCGATTACGAAAAAGGAATACCCTAGCCTATCGCGACTAGGAGGTTTTCCCGGATATTGTTTTCTATCTTTTCGGATCTGGGGAACTATTTACGAAAAGGGACCTGTGGAGTTTTCTTTTCCGCTGTCTTTTCAAACTCTCTAAACATGAAAAGACGCCGAGTTCTTCCTTCGTCAGACTCGTTAAACCCTGATGACATTGGATTTCGTCGAAATGACGTTCTCCGAGTTTCTCCTTCCTAGGACTCGTTAAATGCACTAGGATGGATTCGCCCGAAGGGCGGACTTATATCACAAGCATATGCTATCCCCTTCAAGCTTGTTATCAAAAATAATTGGGGTACTCGCCAAAAATGGTGGGGGAAAAATGGAACCATCGTCGTTGTCGTCGGCAGTATGTCGCTCTTGAACATGGCACTTGTCTGCATTCGTGTCGGGTTGGGGACATCTCATCTCACTGCTTCACTTTGCTTCCATGGGTTTGGGTAATCTCTTTTGACCTCTCATCTGTTCACTGCCTCGTCGCCATGACCTTTGATCCGTTGATGTCAAATACTGCCAAGTCCATTGTCGTGCCGTTCATATGTTCAAGAGAATTTGGCCTCTGCAAATATCAACCTTCCTCTGTTTCTCATATGGTCCTAATTCACAACAAAACATTATGTTCCTCTGTCTCGTGTCGATGATGTGGGAATCATTATGGCCCACCTTCGATCAAGGTCACTTCCCGTCGACTTCAACTCATTATCCAGGAAGTTGGTCTAGAGACTCCTGATGGTACCTTGGAGCCTGCATGCCTCAATGGCAGGTTCGTCGCATTCGACGTGAGGTTTACATCATTGACCTCCGATCGAGTGATTCTGCGGGTGTTCGACGCCAACTCATTTATTCGCACGCCGTAGATTGTACCTGTAGTACCTTGAGGGCCATTGTCATTATTGGTGGTTCCTCTCGCGTCTGTTAACAGCTTTCATCATTGGCTGGTAATCAGACGATGTTCTTGCATGTTCGACTTCAGCTCACATATTCACATGCTCGAACTTGTACTTTGTTTGGGTCGAGATGGAGCGCAAGACCCTGGATTGTGTCTGTTGTAATCCAGGCTGCGATTGTGGATTATTATAATTATGTACATGACTCACTGATTGGATGACTGCGACCATACCTGAGTCTATTTGTTTGATCTTAGTCGGATGGCTGCGCCCATACCCTAGATCCCGATTATAGCTTACTCTGTTTCGGATGGCTGCGTCCATACCACTTATACATCATGTACTTGAGATATCAGTTGTATCTTTCTGCACAGGTTTTCCGACGGCGGGCCTTCAATTGAACATGTTCTCGTAAAGCATTTCACCCCCCTCTCTCTCTCGGGCCTCATGCTTTAGGGGGGCATCTCATACACAAAGAATTTGTCACCGTCCCCACTATTCCCATCCCGCACAATGGAGGACCCATTATGTGACCGTGAGTGTCGTCATGCCTTGCAAATACCATCATTGCATCCCTTTCCATGAGGACAACATTTCTTCTGTTGATCATTTCCTGAGCAGACCCCTAAAAACACATGTTTTTTCCTTGGCGCTGGTAGCCCGTTATGTCCTCGCGCCAATGGGGAAAAATTAACACTGAGCCCGTGCCAATTGGCGCTCTGTCCCAGTTAAGCACTCGCGCCAATCTGTTTATGGAAAGTTTTTTAAAAAAAGAGGCAAAGTTTTGATTACAACAACTTTGTGGATGAGTCATCAGGAGTGGTTTCGACTGAATAACCATGGCCTTCCTCCTTTGGCCTCTTGTTTCCACCTTATGGGGAACCTCCCAAGGGATAAGGCCTGCCTTCCACTATTGTAGGGATCCCAACCTCCTCTTTCCTCTCCTTCATAAACATAGCCTTCATCCATTGATGAAGGGGCCTAATGGGTCAAGGGCCGATGTAATGAAAGCATTGGAGAAGCCGAAAGTCTTGAAGTGTCAAGCTATATCTCCTTATTCCCAAACAAGTGCCTTTGTGTCGTAGTAACCTTTCTTTCCTTAAGGCCCATTCAAGCGAGGAGACCATTGTTACGAGACTCGGAGAGGTTTTCTCTATGAAGTTTTGCGAGACGGGACAAATCCCAGACCCGTTCGACAGTCATGCGATTTAACTTGGTGGTAACTTCTATTCGTTTATCACTTTAATAGATGACTGTGATTATGGTTCCACTCCTTTTTCTATCATGTTAATGCGAGTAATATCTTTTCTGACCGATGTTTAGTTACGTATGCTGGTTCCTATGCATGTATCTGTTCGTTTCTTCTGTGTGCAGGTGTTCATCCACGGGGATCGTGGAAGGATTGTGATCTGCCAAGGCTGAAGGACGGGGACATCTTCTTCTTCAGATCTAGCGTTGGAATCCAGGTAGGCTCTTATCCCAAGTCTTTTATTCGTAACTAGGAGCTTGCGTCATAGCATTGTTTGTTTGTTGCTAGACCCCTGCTAGGCTAGTAGGGATCGCCTCTGTCCGCAGAGGGGATTTACCCCTTGGTCGAATGTAACCCTCTGGCTTTGGCAGAAAATACCTTTACTCTATAAGCACATCCATTCATAAATACGAGCTGGAAAAACAAAAGGCAAACAAGTGGAAAACATAGTGAATACTGTCCCTTTGTGAGAAGTGTGGGCAACCTTCCCCTGTAGCTTCAACCTATAAATTTCTGCCTGATCAAGAAACTTTTCTCCTACTAAACTTCACTGTTTTCTATGTATGTCACTTCATTAAACAAAAACATGCTCATAAAGTTAACCCCGGTGTGAGCATACAGTCAAATTCACATTTAAAGCAGAGGTAACAGGGTTTTAAAAGCACCAAAGCTTGAGCAAAGGCTGTAAGAGTTTCTTCTTTTCAAAATAATCAAGGCCTCTTTCAATATAGAATACCAGTCAGCCTTGGAAGAATGTCATTATGTCCTCTGAAAATCCACTTGACAATGATCTTTTGAAGAACAGAAAAACAGTCACAGAGTATCCAGTGAACATTGTCTTCCGGTGGTTGAGTAGGGTAACTTTTCCCTATGGTGCTTTGAAGAAATGACACACCCTTGTCCTTGATTAAACACAAGGTGAACACACAAGGTTTTTAACTTAATCACAATTTCTTTCCCATAGGCACTTCTAACAGTGAATTTGTCATTCAAACACAACTTCAAACTATGGGCATTTTCACAGCAAAACCATTTGACAGATATGATGATGTGGCAAGATAAACGGGGATAAGCTACTCTTCAGATTTGACCTTGACCTTGCTTAGGCAGTTTCTTGAAATATATGTCGATATGTAAATGTGGTCAAACTCAACAATTTGTCCCAACCCTTACTCTCACACCACAGTTTGAAACAGGCCTTTTAAACCTTCCTGTCACTTAGAAATTTTTTTGAAACCGAGGGGAAAATATATAAGAATACCTTCAAATTCGATGGGAATCCTTGTGGAGAGCCGGAGATAGCTCTGGAGGTCTTCAAGCATGCGCGGCACTCTTCGGGGAAAGAACGGCGCGCACAAACATCACGGGCGGTCTTTCGGGTCGGGGGTCGGGCGCCGTGTACAGGAACGTCGCGCAACTGTACAGGCGCGTCGCGCATATGCTGACCGCCCGTTCAAAACTTCCGCCAGGCGCGTCACGCAATTTTCCAGGCGCGTCGCGCGGCGTTTAAACTGTGCAAACTTCTGCAGCGTGACCCGAATCTCCTTGTTTTGTTTGATGCCGAGAAAACCTTACTTGTCACTTTGAAAATGAAATTTCCTTCTTCGATTTACTCTTATGTTATTTCAAATGCTTCAACGGTCACTTTCATCATTTATTTGTAATGCAAAAAATAACTTATGGTTGGCCATTTAACACAACAAAGTCTCTTTTTCAAATAGTGGCATTCCTTCCAAGATTTTTTCTTTATTGAAAATGAAACAGCAGGGTGTTTTGAATTGTTTCATGGGGAAACTACCTTCTTTAGTAACATTGAACTATCATCTCAATAACCTTTCGACCATCTTTGCCACTGTGTCAATAATGCTGGTGCTATTCCTGATGTAAAGTAACACCACTTTAACACTGTCAAGAAAATACTTGAACACTGATTTGTTTCTGAAAGGGTGGGTTTTGCATTGTCAATTTGCTTTGACAGCCTCGGTGTTTACTTGCTTCTTCAAACCTTTTCCTACTGTGGATGTCAAGTTAGCTGCATTTTTTCATAGCTTGCTATGGTCTTTTAAGAAGGGCACTTTTCACTACATTCCTCTGCTTCACAACACATTATACAACATCTCTGTTTATTGAATAATGGAAACTCGTTTTGTTTCAAACTATCCACAACGCTGACAGTCCATGAAAATAACCTCCTTGCCTATTCATAAACTTGTATGTCTTTTGGGAACAAAACCTGAAATGCCTCCCATCATTTGTGATGTATGTCTGAAAGGAGAAAATTATGGACCAGGAGGAACAGGTCCCTTTGAAACACAGTTATCATTTGCTTTGACCAATGCATTGATCTTTTTGTAATAGAACCATTCCAAAACTCAACTCTGTCCACTGTTTTACCTTCTTGGTGATATTTTAAACAAAAAACCACTCAAGATCTGTTGAAGAGCTTTGAAAGCTATTTTGTCATTTTAAAAGGAGGTGGTCTGTCTTCTTCCAACTTGTTTGATAATTTCTTCTTCCAGGTGATTTATAAGCTTCTTTTTGGATTGTAAGTGCCATATTTGGTTGCATCCATTCATACTATATTTCTCTGTCTACTTAAAAGGAGCTCCTTTAGACTTCTTGGCATGTGACAGTGAGGTGCTGTGTGGCCTCTTTTCCTAAGGAAACTGCCCCTTTTTGTATCAATGGCCTGCATATTCAAATTGTCTCCTGTCCACTATGAAGTATAGCTTGAAAGGCATTTCCCCGTGAGCAGGAAAACTGATACATTTTGAAACATAAACACCATCTTTCACCTGTGTAAAGACTTTTGCTTTCTTTCCTTGTCTCTTTCCACTGCATCTTTTGACCAATTAGTCTTCAACAACATTCAATGCCTTGGCCATCTGCTCATAAATGGAGGAGGCCCTTCACTTGGAAAAGTATTTGAAGGTTGTTTGATAAACCTGCCTGACAAGGGTTTTTCTTGGATATGAAGGTAAGCAAGCAAACTTGAAAACATTAATACTTTTACCTCTGCCTGTGATCACTACTGTACTTCAGAAAAAACCCTAGTCAGGGTGTCACTGTCTCACTGTACTGCTTTTAGCTGAGGGAAACTGAAAGTCACCATTTTCTTTGGTCAACTTATGAAAAATTATTTGAAAGACAGTCTCTGTGACTATGGAGGTCAGCACCCTTTGAAAAAAAACACCTTTTCTTCTGCCTGTGTAATGACATGATTTGTCAACATCTCTTCAATTTGGTCTAGTGGAAAAGCAGGATGCTTGTGATCAGAATTGTTTTTACTAATGATATGCCTCTCTAAAGTTTAACAATTCACATGATTTGCAAACTTCAAATGACTTCCTTTACAAAACTCAAACTCTGCTTTCTCTTTAACTTGCATACTTCAGGCTGTAGCCCTGCTATGATCATCACTTTCACTCAGAGACTTAGAGTCATTGTTTCATTGTTCAATAAAAAGCAAACCTTGGACTTTTGCAGTCTTTAAAGTCAATATTGGCCAGCGCCCTCTGCTTGTAGATGAAGGAGGCGCCCTAACCCTCTGCTTGTAAATGAAGGAGGTTCTTAGCCATGACAATTTACTAGTTTGCTGTGACAGTGGTGTCTTTCTCTTACTGTGATTTTCATGCTGGAAGGAAAACTTCAAGGTCTTGATGAGTGACTCTCTGTTTTGCAGATATATTTCAGGCTCATGTTACATTTAGAAGCAACTGTTCTTCTAACTGTAGATTCAAGCATTTACTCCTGAGATGAAGTTATATTTCCTGTCCTTGTAGAATCCATAAAACATTGTAAAACACCTAATAATCAGCTTGAGACTGGGGTCTATGCAGTGCTGAGACCTAGGGGTATAAATGGCGCGACTTAGAGCTGTTATCAACTTGATTTGCAGAGTGGGAGGTCAGTCATGGTTGGTCTGTAGCAGATGGAGGATTTTTGGCTTTTTGATGATTGCCAAGGGTAAAATGTCTTAAAGCGCCACTTCCTAACATAGGGGAGAATTTTGAAACAGACTTGGATTTTTCTTTTAAAGCTGATGGGCAAACCAATAGGGCTGAAGCTACATAGGATAGTGATAATGAGGTTTTGATTTTGACATGGGTGGACTGAAAAGTAGAAGGGCGAAAAAAATTTTAGGAGGGTTTTCTAGATGACAAATGGACATAAGGAAATCAGTTTCTAGAAAACTCAACTATAGATATAGTCATCACTAACATGTAAAAAATACTGATGGCTAACAGAAAGTAACAACATAGTTCCCACAAGGGGGTCTCATAATGATTTTTAGAAAATTTACTAAATTAATGTTTAGGTGTTAAAAGCCAGTTTATAAATGTTTGATTATGCAACATGGTACTAACAAATGATAATATTTTTTCTTATTGATGAGCTAATGATTTATGTTGACTGATATATTTTTTTCTCTACTACTAGGAGGTGTCACCATTATTCTCATCTCCATCATCATCATATGAAATTTTTATCAGTTGATTGTATAATTTTTTGTTTTGTACTACCTATTCTTTGTAAGTTCCAGTGAATTGATTTCCAGAAGGCTGTATAAGTCTCTAGAGTTAGTTGTGATGTGACTTGAGAATGGGGCCAACGTTGAAATTTTTTAATTTGTGCTTGTATGCACTGAAATTTGACATGGTTATGTTATATGCGTGCATTGACGACATGGGAGGGTTTATATACTCGAATACGACTCACAGAAATAATTTGAGAAGAAATTAATTATAAAACCATTGCAAAATGTATAAAAGAAATTTTGGCAAAGTGTATAAGTTAGTAATATGTTTTTAATTATTGTTATTTTCGAAAATAACTTTTCACCAAGTGAATAAAAAGAGAAATATGTTTTGAGTTATTATTATTTTCTTATTGTATTTTCAAAAATTAGTCCAAACATGTTTCTTTCCATTCATCATGGAGTTACATAGGCTTAATTCCCACCCAAACACACATGCACTTTATGATTTGGAACTCTCACTCCCAACTCTCTTATGTCACATCACCCTCTAGACCTCCTGATGAGGTCCATCATCAGACATATTTAGAGCGGTTAATGGTCACCTTTTTGCCTTCTTAGATCTCTTTTTCTTGCATTTCTATTATTATTTGGTTTTATGATGCTAGTATAGATGGTGATTAAGGCTAACATACTCTGAGTGCCTAACATGAGGTTGAGTGTAGAAAATAATGAATTATTAAGAATTGTTTTTAAGGATTTTATCATAAAGAATTGGAGGAGACAACAAGGAGAAGTTATAAGAAGATTTCCCATCCTCCTTAAGTCTCAAAGGCAGCCAAAGGATCCTAAAGTTTCTCTCCAACAATTCAAATTCCAAAGGCAGCCAAAGGATCCCAAAGATTTTCTCTAGCAATTCGAATTCTAGAGGCAGCCAAGCAACTCAGTATTTTTTTAGTTGGAGTCAAGTGGACTCAATCACTATTTTCTAGGGAGCTATTGGTAGCTGCCCTGTAGAATAAATAGAGTAGAGATGGAGCTAGGAAGGGGGTCGATTCTAGTCAGAAATTTGTTGCAAGCTATTGAGATTTTTATTATTTTATTCAATGATCAAACTTTCAAAAATGTATGAGGCTATTCTTTTATGAAATGAGCAGACTGATTTCATTTTCCTGATTTAACTTTCAAAGAGATAGGCTCGTGGGTTAGGACCCAATCCATGTGCCTTAGACTCTCTACTATATTTGTTCCCTGCTTTCTGTCATTCAATTATTTCTTCTTCCGATAGTTTCATTGTTGTTTATTTTTTTCTTTCATCATCATTGTTGTAGTTCTTCATTTTCTTACGAAGAGTAATAGAGTAGAGGAAAAATACAAAAGCTACGGATCAAGACCCCCTTCTCATATCTGCTAATAGAGATCGAAGAGGGCGAACCTTCCCATAGACCCAAAAAATGATTTATGTTCATTGTTTCTGAGATTAAAAATAGAACATCATTACCATTTTTCAGTCTTCCTCTGCACTGTATTTTTATGCATTTTTCCGTTTCGTTGCACATAAGTTAGCAGGTTGATCGCAGGAAATATTGCTAAAACCACAGAGTAGCTCCAACACCTCCCCGCTTCATTTCCCATCTCCCTTCCATCTCTACTGTTACGCTTCTATTCCATCCTATTTCACTTATTGTAGCTGCCACACCCTTTTATTCCAAAAAAAACTTCAAAACGACTAAGTCTGCCTTCTATTCCTTCATTTTCATGTTCTATAGCTATCGCAGCCATTTTAACCAAAAAAAACTTCAAAACCTTATAGGTTGACCTTCGACCTTTTCTTCTCGAACTTCCCACTATCGTACTATTGCCATATTGATATCACACTCCGCCCTTTCCTCCTCAGAATTCCAGCTATCGCACTTCGCACTTCACACTCTCCTCCCGACTGCACTATCACTTCTCTGCCAACCTTGTGATATTGCGATATCGCAAATCACAAATTACAGTTTCTATTGGTTTATGTTAATACTTCCACCTCTGAACCTCGATTGCAATATTACTGTAGCACTCTTCCACGTCACCGATCGAAAATCGTATTTCACAACTTTTCTTTTTTTTCCTTTAAGACTTACTACTCCCAACCTCCAATTACGACATCACTGTAGAATTCCACCACGTCATTCTATCATAATCGCATTTCATAGTTTTTATCCCCATCGCAAATTGCAAATCGTAGTTTTTATTTGGTTCCTTTAACACTTACCCCTCCCAACACCGATTGCGATCTTCTCCGTACTCTGCCGCCGGTTCCACCGCCACGTCACCCAACGCATTTCACACTTCACAAATTTTCTTGGATAACACTTCCACTACCCCTCAAACTTTCCGATATTATGAACTGTGATATCACATTTCGCACTTCGCAGCTTTTACCACATTGCAAATCGCAAATCACAGTTTTTAGCCAATCGCACTTCGCTCTTTGCATTTTTTACCTCATCGCATTTCGCATTTCGCTCAACACTTCCGCTATCCCTCTACATTTGTGATATTGCGATTACGATATCTCATATCGCACTTCCGTCCTCCATCGCAACTCCACCATCACACTTTTCAAATTATTCTGCTTGAAAGCATCTTTTGTGCCATAATAAAGATTTAATAAGGCTTAAACCCGCTCTTTCCACTTCTAAGCATGGTTTCATGTGTTTATCCCTCTGTTAACCCCTTCAACCCTTTCTTCTCTAAGCTCTAAATCAACACTTTTTCAATTAGAATTAAGTCATGGATATCTTAGTTGCATGGATAAAAGCATGGTAGACAGAGCATAAGATAAGTCGGGTGTGTTTAGCCGATTGGCCAAGTTAAGTATGGTTTAAATTAGTTTCCTTTCTGCAATTTAAATTAGTTTCCTTTCTTCTATTTCTTCTCAGCAATTTACTTTCCTAATATTATCATAGTTTAAGAAATATCACCCTTTCGTAAAGTAGAAGAGGATGACATGAGAAAAATGCATCTTCTGTGTATATAGCACTGTCACCTCCAATTTTTTATGAACCCCAGGTTGATAAAGTAAAGTAGGGAAACCCCTGGGAGTTGCAGCACTATTGGTGCAATACCAGGACTCACCACTTTTTTCCGTTGTTGTCGGGGAGGTGTGTAGTAGATGTTTTGATTTTGTTTTAGCATTATTTTCTGCTTTCTTTTATTTTCATGTTATTTCAGAAATATTAAAAAAATACAAAAAGATTTTATTTTCATGCCTCGTAGGAGTAGGAATACTCAAATAAAAATCTTACCTAAAACCCCTACATCACCTCCTAGCCACCCTTCACTCTTCTTCAGTGGTAGTGAGATTGAACCCCCTATAGGAGAGCCTATTACACAGTAATTTGTCATTGTCTCTGTACTCCCAGTTCCTTGATCCTGGAAGACACATATAGTGACCCTTGTGTACTTTCCAAACATGGAATATATATCGTTGAACCACACTTTGTTTTCCAATTCATATCCCTTTACAACTTTTCTGGAAGATCCCTGTAAAAACCTGGTTTTCAAGGTCGACGCTTTGTCTTAGTGTCTGACCCACACTGATAGCAGAGATTTGCACTAAGACCCGTGCCGATCAGCGCCCTATCTTAATGTCGGACCCGCACCAAACAACACTCTGTCTTAATGTCGGACCCACGCCGATCCTCTTTTGGAATGTTTTTAAAATAGAAACAAAGCTTCCGCGACTAGAAGCTTCGCGAGGCGGTGAGCTGAAAGTTTGTTTTGAGGATATGGCCGAGGAATTCCCCTTTGGGATTCTTGTTCCCAAGAAATAGGAACTACTCAAAAGGATAAGCTCTTTTCCCATTATTTTAGGCTCATAACCTCCTCCTCCATTGTTATATAAGGAGACCTCCTTCACCTCTACTTCCTTGGTTAGCCAGAAAGGAGAAGCAATGATAGCTCCAGGAGAATAGTGCAAAGTGTGATTGTTTTTGTGTATTAGGAACATAGTGAGATCTTGGACCTTTGTGTATGAGGGTGGTTCAAACGTGCTTGGATACGGACCTGCTTAATAAGATCCTCAACATCAAGGCTTCGTTGTAAAATCCCCTTGTCTTTATCATAATAAAATGAAACTGATGTTTATCTCCCACTCTTGTTTACATTCATAACGAGATTTCTATCATTCCTTGATCAGGTAGATAGGTTTTAATTATTTTATGTTTGTCATGATTTTACGTTTGTTATGGTGTCTTGAATATATGTACATGTAATCGAACGCTGGTATCAGCATGTATCGAGCTTGAGAAGAGCGACAAATCAAGAAGCTTCGATGGAAGACGACAACATCAGAACAAGGTAGGTCATCTTCCTTGCTTTTAATTTCATTTACAATATAGGAAGGTAGATGTTAGTATGTTACCACACTTTCTAGACCCACCCTAGGGCTAGAGGGATCGCCTCTGTCCGCAGAGGGGATTTACCTGGACAACAAATTGGCGACTCCACTAGGGAGTTTCCTTTGAGTTTGTCACTCTTTGAGGTCTTAATTATTCGACGAGTTTAGTCGAACAACCATTTCCCTGTTTTTTCCTATGTTTTTCATCAATTACAATATTTTAGTTTTTGCTTGAAGTGGTGAGTCTGGTCTTGGTTAGGAGAAATTATTTGTTTTTTATTTTATTTTTCAGGAATTGGTGCTTTTATTTGTGTGACAGTTGCACCGATTGGCGCTCGTTTTCAGTTATAAATCTGCACCATTGGGTTGTTGGCGCTAGTTTCAGCCCCTAAATTCGCGCCAATTCTAGTGTGTGTGAAAAATTAAGGTTTTTCCCTAAGTCTTTCACCAATGTGTCTTGCCCTTCCGGTTTTTTTCTTTGTATGATTTACATATTCTCCCCTTAACTCAAGTTGGTTTGTTTGGCTCATTGGATTGGTTTTTGGTTATTTTTTTTGTCCTTTCTATTGGGACATGCATCCTACATCCTAGGTTTTTCTAGGATTGTGCATATATTACCTGGTTGCATGCTTCCCAGGACATCGCCCTACTGATTGAGTCAACCTCCTTGCTTGGTGAGCTATCTCTAGTTGATTTCCTTTTGATTTTTGGTTGATTGAGTGATCAAGTCTCAAGTGTCTGTCCGAGTTAATTTGGTCCGCTTGTTCGCTTGTGAGCAAAAATTACATTGCTCATTGTTCAGGTGAAAAGTCTTCTTCTAATTGCTTGATGTAAAAGGGAATGAATGCCTTGTTTTGATCCCACGCTTTGGAATTCCTCTTCATGCTTGAACTCATATGTCTTGTAGCCTTTTGAGGAATTTCATTGCAACGTGTTCAAAACAAGACTGTATTCTTAATGTTTGGTTGCATTTTTTTTGCATTAAGGAAGTTTGTATTCTTTTAGTTTTCGTCTCAAAGTTTTCTTTTCGTTAAAATGCATTAGATCAAGTTGCATTGAAAATTCATGTTTGAGACTTATCATTGAAATTAGATTACATGTTTAATGATTGAAAAATAAAAATCGTTTTGAGTGCATTCTTATTCATTCAAAAGAAAAAGGAAATTGTGCATAGATTACAATTGCATAGTTTTCAAAAACATAATTTTGGATAGATTACATTGCATAATTCACATCTTTAAATGTTCTAGATTAATTTTATATAGTGAAATTCATCTAGTTTGGAAAAAATTTCGTTTGTGATATTACTGTTTGTTGCATCATTGTTTGAGACGCTTCACTTAACTAGATAACATTCATCGAATCGAAATATTTCCTTTCTCATATAGCTGCATATAGGAGTTCTCTGATGACAGCGGTGGGGCATTGAAATTGAAACATAATTTCAAGATCAATCGTAAAATTTATTCAATCAACCTAAGGAAGCATTGAAACTTAACACTCATATTTAGAGGTCTAGGGTAGTGACATGTTCCAGCGTCCTTAAACCAAGTAGCTGTCGTTCACCATTTGGCATTAGACAGCACTAGCATAGACTTGTGCTCCCTGTACCGTCGAATATATAAAGGGAGACTCTCATAGGTTGAAATCCTTTATCCATAGGAAGCCGAGTCTGCTGCCCTGTAACCGTGATGCACCAAACATAGCATTCAGGGAGACTTCTTGCACGTACGTTAAGTCCTTGGTCATTTCTCTTTCATTTGATCACCAAGGTGTATATTGCAGTTCATGAGAGCTTGGTACACCCTCTTTCTTAGATTACCTGAGTAGTCATTTTGATCTTTCCGTGACTCTCTAAAAATTGAAAGGATCATCGAGCACTTGTCATTTCGAGCTCGTTCAAACTGAAAGCTACTAGAGTCACCTTTTGTCCTTTTATTGACTCTTAAAATATGAAATGGCAGAGTTTTGTTTTAGTGTCCTAAAATTAACTACCCACAATATATTCTTGGTTAAATTATATTCCTTAGTGATTCTTTAGGGTTGATTCTAATGGTGACGTTTCTAGATTCCATCGACCAAGGAATCCCCTAAGATGGGAATCTTGGTCCTTTTCCTTCGTTCAGGAATGTTGGTGTCCTGTATATGGCAACGTTGTCCCTCCCGGGGTTTAAACATTGGTCTGCTAGTTTGGTTGTTTTCAACCCCAGTGTTTTCGAACATCCAAATAGTTTCTCAATCGAGTTATCCTCCGCCTGAACCTTGTCAACCTCATGTTGATCCTAAGGTTGACCCCTCACTTTCTTCGCCTATTTCTTCACCTCGTTCTTCCTCTTCGCCCGATGAAAGTTTGGATTCTAGTAACCAGGTGGCTAAGAAGAAGAAGAAGGAAAATAAGCTATGGGGAAATTAGAAACCATTGCTACCCATGTAGCTAATATCGAGAAACATACCACGCCATTTCACAGAGTCAAATTCCCTTGCAAGCTATGTGAGTGTGACCACCTTCTTTGTGATTGCCCTGGAATTCCCAAGGTGCTATAAGTGTGGTTTTTTAGCTTGATTAACCCTTCATCATCAGCCTCTGGGCATCATTCTCATGATAAGCCTTCAGCTATAGATAAAGAGACTCGTAAGAAATAAGGTAAGATCAAATTTCCTTGTATTTTGTGTGAAGGGAACCATCCCATTCACCTCTGTCCTCATATGGATGAAGCTTCTAAAGTGTTGGATAACCTTTCGACTTCTGAGTCCTATCTTCCGTTGGTTACCAGAAGTTTTCTTCGAGTCCTCCCATAGTCGATCAACCCATTGATTGGGATTCATCTCCAATCAATTCCGCTCTCTCTGAAATTCAGTCTCCTGAGTCCATTCTCGACCAATCATTGGTTGAGAAAAAGGTCGACCTGATTCCATTTACAGTTCATCAGGTTTTTTCTGTCGAGAGTGGGTCTCATCCTAGTCAAGTTATTTTTGTTTCCTCTGGTTCCCCAAGATCAGAGGGCGATCCTCACGTTTCCATGATTTAGAGGGGTGACCCTTCGACTCCTTTCACCACAGTTCCAGAAAGTGATCCTCCTTCTCTTGTTCCTAGAGCCCAAGAGGATGGTCTTTCTACTCCCATAATGTAAGGGGATAATCCTCTTATTCCTATGGCACCCCCTTCATGTAATTTGGTCGCTTCCTTTTATTGAAGTCAATTCACAGGATATCGTATTCCTTCTTATGTGCCCTTGGAAATAACTGTACATGCCTCCAATATGGTTATACTGGGAACAATTATAGATGAAGGTGCCTCGATCAGTATTTTGTCCTCAACCACCTGGCAAGCTTTGGGTTCTCCACAGCTTGTGCCTGTTACTCAAAATCTGTTGGATTTTAATAGAGGAACAAGGCAACCATTAGGGATCGTTCTGAAGTTTCCTATTACTTTGGGAGGTGTTAGTGTTGGTATCTTCATCCCTCCGTTAGTGATCAAAATCCTCTTGTTGCATTGCATATTAGGTGTCTCACTCGGTCGGCTGCATTCCATTAAGAGCATGGATCATCTGACGGTAGTGGCTTGTTGTTCATATTCCTCATGTCTTTTACCTACTGGCCCATTTCCATTCATTAAGATCATTTGCAGTCACTTTTTGTCTCATAGTTTGCAAAGAGTCATTTTTAGGGTTTTAGTGTCATTAGGTCTAGGGTTTCATTGATAAGGTCTTTAGAATGCCCAATAATGGTCAACAGGTGCATGAGGAGTTTGAAATAAGGTTTCAATACTAAAAACTTCATCATCATATGCTTAATAATGTATTTTTCTTCAAAAATCTGTTTTGAAGAAAAATAGAGTATTTCATCTTTTTATGTATAAATGTAATGTAATTTCAAGTTTTCTCAATTGTAAAAATAATTTCACTAGAAACCCTGGTCACCTTTGTCAAGATCCAAAAAATCCATTCCAGGACAAACATAAATCACATCATTCAGTAAAAAATCCAAAATGAAGCAAGCTGTTTAAAACAGAGTTTTAAAAAGTGTCAAAATCTGAAACATTACAAAGTGGGTTTTTTTGAAATGGAGAATTAAAGATCTTTGGTATATAAATCATTTTTATGTTTCAAGATTTCATTTGTATGCCAAGAGTAGAGATTGAGCCAAGGAGAAACTGTGTAGAACGAAGGGAGCAGTTTGAAGGCAATTTTGTGCAAGTTTCAGTGCACAGCGCATTGGCTAGGTGACGCGGTGCATTGGACAGGCGCGACCCATTGGGTCAGCCCCCACTGTGTTAAGAATACACCTGTGTGGTGCATAGGAGTGGCGCGACGCATTGGTTTGGTTGCGCGACGCGTAGGGCCACAAAGCAATTTCACTATGTTTTCTCTTCAAATTTCAAATCTCCTCGGTCACCTCCGGTCCAAGTAAGTCAAGTAACCCCTCCACTGCCAATGAACGTGAATCTTATGATGTCTATGAGGATTTAATAAACAAAAATTAAAACCCTATTTTCTTGTTCAAGAAACATTTCCTTAGGTTTTATAGTTTGGTTTTGTGCCTATCACTTCCACTTCCCCACCTTGTTATTCCCTCATCACTATTATTCTAGTTCCATCAGCCCATTTCCCTATTCCCCATATCCCTAAAATTCATCTACCCTATTCCATATTCCCATTATCCCATCCTAATTACAAATTTCCCAAACCCCAAATGTTGTCCCAAAAACCTAGTGACCGCCCCTAAAACTCTTTAAGTCCCCAGATTTCAATTGGAAATACTCTCAACATTCTCCTTACCCTGTCCCTTCATATCCCCTCACATTTTGTCATACATTTGGCAACAAAAACCAAAGACACCAAAACTCCTCATATTCATCTAAAAAAACACAGACTTTGGCAAACATGGAGACAGATTCCTCTTATGACAGAGACAGTGACCCTATAACTGAATTGCATGCACCTAGGAGACCTCACAAGGGTGGCAGACATGTGAGGGAGGGGCCTACTTCACTTGCTGAGTTGCAGGCCTGTCCTATTGCTATTTCATGTTTTCAACAGCAGTCTTGTTATAAATTTTTTGAGATGGTTCCTAGAGTCCGCCACCATCATGAGCTGGCCAGATTGTTTGTGCTGCATTTACATAATGGCCAAGTCACTCTTGCAGGTGTGACATTCACTTTAACACCTGAGTCTATCTCTCTAGCAACCGGTATTCCAAATTTTGGAGAGCAATGGAACAAAAGGCAACAAGTTGACAGGGAACACTATGAGCCATATATCAAGCCCGGTTTTTTGAGTCAACTCAGCAGAATTTTTCCCTTTCGGTTCCCGAAATATTCATATGCTCCATTGATGAAACTCATTATCAAATATTTCAGTTGTGAGGGCTGGTTTTCTCGCCTCTATGCCTATCATATTAGGTTTCTGATGCATTTTACTAGGGTGAGAATGATGAACCTCCCTTAATTCATGTGCCGGAATATTGAGAAGATGACCACCCTAGTGCAAAGGAAAACTCCTGAGAAGCAGTATAACAGTATCTATCACTTTGCACTCATCAAAATTGTGGTTATGCATCAGCTTCGTTTGCAGGATATTTCATGGGAGGGTTTTATTTCCAATGAATTCTTCACATCTCCTCAGGTACCTTAGGAGGATTTTCATGAGGCAGTTGAACCTTCATATCAGCAAGAAGGTCATGAGACACAGACCGCTAGTGTGCTGGTGTTTGTCACCTATCGGAGGGGCACTAGAGGGTTGTTTGCAGCAGCCAAGCGGGTATTATCTCCACCTGGGGTGGAAGGGGTCTCGCTTCCTTCATCAGCGATACAGGTACAGGACAAGGGTAAGAGGCCAATACATGATGAGGGGCCTTCAGGAGGCCATGATACTGACTTCATACTCATTGATGATGATTTGGGCTCACCAAGCTTAAAGCTGAGAGAGATTGTTCAGGAGCAGAAGGGGGAGATAAACACTTTTTCCGTCAAATTGAAAAGAGCCCAGTGGATAATCAACTACCTTAAGCAGATAAACAAACAACTAGAAGATCAGGAAACTATCATGGAGCTACAAAACATACGTGAGAACCGGTAGGCTACTAAAAGGAGCAAAACCGAGATGACATCCATTGAGCAAGAGATTGAGGCTGATCATGAAACTTGGCTTGAAATGGTAAATATTCATTTGGAAAAGCTGTTAGAGAAGGCCAACAAGGAAAAGAACATGTTGAGGCACATGGCGAATCATTATTGGGCAAGAAATCATGTTTGCAAGGCACGAATCAAGATCTTGAAGGCTAAGTTGAAGAAGGCCTCAAAGCATCGGAAAAGGCTAGATAGACTTCAGATTTTAGCTGAGGCTTCCTTGGCCCAGCATAGTACATGATGGAGGACACTCAGCCAAAATTTCAAGAAATTTGGGATACTTTTTTCAAATTTTGATTTTTTTGACCCAAAAACAGGTTTTTCAGATCTATGCGCCGCGCCACTTGGCGCGCGCTTTTGATGGGGGACTACTCTTGGGGAAAAATTTACATTTTTGGATTTTTAATGGAAAATTATGCATGCCTAATTATGGCCAAGAGATTTTGACAGGTTTTGGGCTTCCACAAGGGTTAAAAACACCCTAAAAATGACCTTTCTGCCCCTTTTTGGACACACAGGAAGCAGTGTTGGGAAAAATAATTTTTGGAGGGGAAAATGGAAGCCAAATTAAGAAATTCCACTTGTGTTGGAAATTAGACAGGAAGAACTTTCCATAAAGCCCACGTGGAGCTAATTTGGACACCGAGAAGGCCTTCAAAATAAGATCCAAACTGGCGCGACGCATAGAGAAATCAGGCGCGGCGCATTGGGGATTTTTGCTCATTTTGGACTCGGTAACTCTATTTTTCGCCTAGTTTTTGACATTTTGACTTTCTTACTTCAAAATATTAAACTAATGATGTAATTGGATTTATTTTGATGGATCTTGATGTAATTTTGTTAAATTTTTACTCATGGAGGTAGATTCATCCATAAAAAGGTGAATTGCAACTGAATGAATCAGTTTCCTATCTTATAGAGGCAAGCTATTCCACTGCCTATTTTCCAGTTCTCATTTTAGATCTTGTTGAAACAGCTCCTAAAATTGTGAGCTCGACCCCTAGAGGCTGGGGATGAGTTAGTGTTGTCTATATCTTATATTTTTTCAGTCATTAGCATGGTTGGACACTTGGGATTGCTTTGAGCATCATTGTACATTCATCTCTGTAGTTTGGCAAAGGAATAGACCAGGGTTTGCAACACTCCTTGGGATTCATGTGGCTATTTGTTTTGATGATGTGTTTCTCTCTGTTAATGTAAGTTTACTGGTGTTTCATGTGTATCATTTTCCCTCTTATTTCTTCTTAAGTTAAACAAACAAGGATAAAGGTGGAATTCATTAAAATTTGCAGTGCTCTTGTAGAAATTTGCTGAATAATGAAGATTTATCCACCGAGATTATCCCGATCACATACTAATTCAAATTCATATGCAACACATAATCTCTTCTACTCAGATCATCACACATGCGGAAATAAACAAGCGGTATGCGATCAAAAGATCATCAAAACATCACACACATTACACAGTATGTATGGGGAAAGCTTATAGCTGAAAACCCCCAGCTATTTTGTATATTAAGATGGAAGAGAACATGTAACAATCTCAGTACAATACTCCTCACAAGTACTCAGTACTGTCTCATGAAGTTACACACAATCTCTTCCACTCAGATCATCACACATGCGGAAATAAAACAAGCGGTATGCGATCAAAAGATCATCAAAACATCACACACATTGCACAGTATGTATGGGGAAAGCTTATAGCTGAAAACCCCGCAGCTATTGTGTATATTATAATGGAGAAAACATGTAACAAACTCAGTACAATACTCCTCACAAGTACTCAGTACTATCTCATGAAGTTGTCAGTTCAGCTTGTTTGAATGTGTCACCGGTTCAAAATCCTCATCTACTAATATAAACACCTCTCTTATCGCTAATCAACAATCAAGGCTGTCTAATGAGAGATCTGGCAGTTCAATATCTGGCTTGACAGCGCAATCATGGGCAATTCCTCCAAGTGTGGTGCAAATCTCATGCACAACTGATGTCACAACTGATAGCTAACTCAACCCTTTCATCTACCTCTTTCATTGGTCTCCACTAAACTGTCCATGCACTGTAGTGAACTGATGTGTTCTTGAGTTGAATAATGAGTTAATAATTAGTGAATTAAATAATATTTAATTCACTCCACTCATTACTAGTTGATTTGCTAGTTAAACTAATCACAACTAGTTCAACTAAGTTAAACCGAACACAACTCCACCAACTGTCTCATCAACTCCACCAAACTTCTGCCACTGAAGTCCTAACTGAAGTCAATCATGCATGAGCTCACCAAACCCCAAGGAATAGCGTAATTCCTTCTGTCAGATGCATGGGCCACATCCGTAGCTCCAATTGAAGTGCTGTAAGAGAATAAACTGAAGTTTAGAGTCCAAATATTATTAAGGGCTAATAATATTTGACTGACCTATTTTTAGACAGGCAGTCTAAAAATAGACTTCGACCTGTATGTCTAAAAATATAGGTCCATATATTTTTACCAACTCAACCAATCATCCAAGAATAGCATACTGCAACTCCTAGACCATGCTCCATATGTCTAAAATAGACATAGTCTAAAAATAGACTTTGCGCCAAAAATAGCCTGCGGGCCCACTTAGTGAAGGCGACTTCATTTCACTAAGCTCCATCATCTTGTTGCATTTTAAACACTCCCTCTCAACAAGATATGGATTATCTGCAACCCCTATCCTACCTCTGTGGAATTCGAACTTGCTCCTGGTGAGCGCCTTCGTCAAGATGTCAGCATCCTGATCCTCCGTGGGAATATATGAAAGCATCATGATCCTCCGTTGAACACAGTCTCTGATATGATGGTACCTGATGTCGATGTGTTTGGATCTATCATGAAATACTGGATTAACCGAGAGCTTGATGCAGCTCTGGTTATCACAATAAATCACTGTAGGCTCCAAGTGCGACCCGAACAATCCGACAAGGATCTTCCTCATCCAAATAGCCTCGCATGCAGCCAAGCTAGCTGCCATGTACTCGGCCTCTGCTGAACTGAGTGCCACGGATTGCTTTCCGCCGTACCAGAAATCACGTCGATCCAATGCTCAAGATACCTCCAGATGTGCTCTCTCCGGTCCGTTGACTCCCCGCCCAATCGCATTCCAATTCGTGAAGCGAAAGCCTCGAAATCAGACCTCCCGTCCGTACTACGCATCATATCCCGATGTGCCACTAAGATAACGAATACATTTTGCCTCGCCCTGCAAGAGAGTCAGTAGGCTTAGCCATAGTAGAGTTTGTGGGGAGAAAGCCGGCGTTGAATATGATATATATGATTTCGGTAATGTAGTATTAATCAGACATATGTTTAACCCTACCAACTATCGAGAGCCCTACCCCACCACTACCTCCGCTGAAGTAGCATCCTCCTTCCTCCAACCACCAGGAAGAGGAGTGTCAACAGGCTTGCAGCCATGCATGTTGAACCTCTCCAGAATCTCCCGAGCATACTTTCTCTGAGAAACAAACAGTCCTCCACTGCGCTGCCAAATCTCCAATCCCAGGAAATAATGAAGGAGGCCCAAGTCCTTCATCTCAAACTCTCTAGCAAGGTCCTCCTTGCATGAAAGTATCAACAGCTCATCACCCGTCAAAATCAGATCATCTACATACAGTACAATGATCAGCAGCTTCCCCTCCACCACAATCTGGTACAGGTTAGGATCCGCCTCACCCTTGGAAAATCCAAGCCCGGTGAAATAACTCCGTCAATCAGGTACCAAACACGGCATAAGCTGTCACCGTATAGTGCCCGAGTGTAACCCAAGCATGCGACCACCGCCGAGGATCTCGAAACCTTCAGGCTACTCTATGTACACCTCCTCCTCAATAACTCCATTGAGGAACACAGTCTTCACATCCATCTGATGAATGTGCCACCCCATCTGCGCTGAGAGAGCAAGGATCGTCCGCATGGAAGAGTACCTTGCGACAGGTGCAAAAGTCTCCTCATAATCGTTCCCCTCGATCTGTGAGAAGCCACGGGCGACAAATCTCGCCTTGTACTTCTCCACACTCCTGTCAGCTGCCTGCTTCACCTTGTAGATCCATCGCAAACCCACCACTGATTTCCCAACCGGTCTTGGGACAATCTCCCATGCACTGTTCCTGACGATCGAATCATATTCTTCGATCATGGCATCAACCCATGCGGGTTCCTCCACAGCTTCCTCAAAAGAGGATGGCTCCGTCACAACACATTGACTCACAAGAGCCATGTATCCAATGTACCGATCCGGTGACTGTCTCTGTCTGCGCTGTGCTGTAGGTGGTCCTACAACCTTCTCTGCATCCCGAGCCAGTCGCTCAGCTTCTGTAGTGCGCATGCGCCCTCTGATGGTTGGCGCTGCCCGGGTGGTTTCTTCCACCTCCTGAACCTCCTCTTGTGGCTGATCCACATCCGGAAGCTCCTCCTTAGGAACTAACAGCTCCTCATCTGCATGCAAGTGTGGCTCCCTCCCAAGCGAACACTGCATGGCTTTCTCCTCCTGAAATTTTATATCCCGTCGCACAACAGTCTTGCGACTGTCTGGCACATACACCCGATAGTTGTGAGGTGTATCGGTGTACCCCACAAATATTCCAACTTCAGCAGTTGGATCCAGCTTCCTTCTCGCATCCTTCGTCACATGCATGTAGACAGGAGATCCGAAAATCCGCAAATGGGAAATATCAGGCCTCTTGCCAGAATAAGCCTCCTCTCGTGTACTCATGCCAAGAACCTTGTGAGGACAACGGTTCTGCACATACACTGCTGTATTGCATGCCTCAGCCCACAAGTGAAGGGGTAGGCCCTAATCATGCAACATCGCCCGTGCAGCACCCACGATCGTTCTGTTCTTCCGCTCAGCCACCCCGTTCTGTTGTGGGTTATGGGGTGCGATGAGCTCTCTCCGAATCCCTTCTGCGCTGCAGAACTCCTTGAATTCAGCCGAGATGAATTCACTACCATTATCACTCCTTAGAGCAATCACCTTCTTCCCCGACTCCTTCTCGACCAGTGCTTTAAACTCACAGAACTTCGCGAATGTATCGCTCTTCTTCTGCATGAAGAAGATCCAACACTTTTGAGAGAAATCATCAACAAAGATCACATAATACTTGTGCTTTGCTGTCGAAGCAACTGAGAAAGGACCACACACGTCTGTGTGAACTCTCTCAATGATCGTCGTGGCGCGACTATCCTTCTCGTGAAAGGTGGCTTTCACATACTTCCCTAAAGTACACCCCTTGCACTGATCTGACTGCGCAAGAGTGCCCTTAGGAAGCCCAGTAGAAATCTGCTGCAAGATCTTCAAAGCTCCATGGTGAAGGTGGCCCAATCTCCTGTGCCACAGTTCGCCCTCATCATCCCGGCTCACCACTTCTCCCGCCTTGCATGCCATTGCTACGCAGCCATCTACTTGCAACTGATAAAGGTTCTTGACTCGAACCCCTATCTTCCGGGTCTCACCAGTAGTCTTACTGCGCAGGAAGGCTTTTCCTTCGCTGAAGACCACATCATACCCCTTGTCTTCCAACATCGCCACAAAGATCAAGTTCTTCATCAATCCTGGAACATGCAAAAATTCCTTCAATCTGAAAGGTTTACCAGACTCCCTCTCAAAGGAAATGGTAACGATACCAGTCGCATTGTATCTACCATCATCGCCCATCTCAATGTGCACTCCAAGATCTTTTTCCTCCAGATCTGAAAACAGATCTCGATCTCCGGTCATGTGAAATGACGCACCACTATCCAAGAACTAAACTGATCCCGCCACACTTGAAACCAAGCATGCGATCAGTGAAAAGTCAAGCTCGAACTGCGAGGCCAAAGCCTCTCCATCTGCAGATCTTCCCACTTGCTTGTTTTTCTTCTTCTGCGGACAATTTGTGGCATAATGTCCGTGCTGGTGACAGTGAAAACACTTCACCTTAGACATGTCTTGCTTCTTTCCCTTTGCACCGGAATGAGAAGTTTTCTTGCTCTTCCCCTTCTTTTCTTTGGCAGCCAAAGCGCAATTTTCTTCATCAGGTACCTTTGATGAAGATCCATCTTTGGTAGTCCTCCTTATCTCCTCCTGCATGAGATCCGCCCAAAGGCGCTCCCATCCCGGCAACTTCTCCCGACCATTGACACTATCTTGATATGAATGCCAAGCCTTCGGAAGACCAAGGAGAGCCAGGTATACCATATCCTCTTCTTCGACAGTCACCCCCACACTTCCCAGCTCATCTCTGCATTGAGTGAACTTCGTGAGGTATTTGGCGATACTGTCGCCTTTCTCCATCTTGATGTTTCTGAGCTTATCCTTGAGTGCCAGCTTCCTTTGGTCGCTCTTACTCTGGAATAGATCTACCAATGCTTTCCACATTAAATATGGAGAAGCTTTTCCATGCAGGCTGGACACAATATGATCCTTGACGCCCTCCAACAGAATCCTTCGACATTTCGCCATCTTCTTTTGCCAAGCTTCGACTTCAACAGGATCAGTGGGCTTTTGGACATCCGTATCTACGAACTCCTTCAGTCCATTATATTCTAATACTTCCTCCATGAGATCCTTCCATGCAACATAATTCGAACTGCCTTCAAGAGCATATTCGAGTCGCAAACCGTTGAAAGACATTTTTCAACTCCGGCACCAAGAAAACAAACTACTGCAAAATTCGAATTCCAACTCAAAGCTCAACCGCTCTTGATCTGTGAGAAAAAATTATTTCTAGCACAGAGATCGACTGCAGGGGCATTTACTGGATGTATCACCTTTCAAAGGAAAGGATGGATCCAGAGGCTACCTGGCCCGCATGCAGACTCTGTCTACCGAAATAAGTTTGTAATCACTGTGATGATCAATCTTTGCTCCGATACCATGTAGAAATTTGTTGAATAATGAAGATTTATCCACCGAGATTATCCTGATCACATACTAATTCGAATTCATATGCAACACATAATCTCTTCTACTCAGATCATCACACATGCGGAAATAAACAAGCGGTATGCGATCAAAAGATCATCAAAACATGACACACATTACACAGTATGTATGGGGAAATCTTATAGCTGAAAACCCCCAGCTATTTTTTATATTAATATGGAAGAGAACATGTAACAATCTCAGTACAATACTCCTCACAAGTACTCAATACTATCTCATGAAGTTACACACAAACTAGCTTGGTTTTGAACGGGTCACTAGTTCAAAACTCATCTATAATTTCCTGCCTCTGTTAACGATCAATTTGGTCTAATGAGAAGATCCAAGGTTGAATCTCCTTGTCTTAGCCAGCGCAATCATCATGGGCAATTCCTCCAAGTGTGGTGCAAATCTCATGCACAACTAAATGTCACAATTGATAGCTATCTCAACCCCTTTCATTTACCTCTTTCACTGGTCTCCTTTGGTATTCCCGTAAATGTAGTGGGCGATGTGTTCTTGAGTTGAATCATGAGTTAATAATTAGTGATTAAATAACCCCCAGTCACTCACTCATACTAGTTGATTATCTAGTTAAACTAATCTCAACTTGATTTAACTAAGTTAAACCGAACACAACTCACCAAAAACATCATCGACTCCTGAAGCCATGAGTCCCTAGCACAGAATCAACCAATAACAACTGAGCTCACAAACCCCTGAATGGCGTAATTCCTCGCCGGCGTGCATGAGCCACTTCTGTAGCTCCAACTGAAGTGCTCCAAGAAAGTAAACTGAAGTTTAGAGTCCAAATATTATTAAGGGTAAATAATATTTGACTTTTCTATTTTTAGGATAGGCAGTCTAAAAATAGACTTCGACCTAAATGTCTAAAAATAGAGGTCCATGTATTTTTACCAACATGACCAATACTCCAAGAATAACATACTGCAACCCCTGGACCATGCTCCATATGTCTAAAAATAGACATAGTCTAAAAATAGACTTTGCGCCAAAAATAGCCTGCGGGCCCACTTAGTGAAGGCGACTTCATTTCACTAAGGTCCATCATCTTGCTGCATTTTCAACAGCTCTACCTAGGGTTTGTTTAATTTTCTATGTTTTAAACTATTTGAAGAGGATTCCTGAAAGTTTCTTGCCCTCGTCAACTCCTCACCGGTCTGAGCTATCCATTTCATTCAAAATTGAAGTGTCAAAAAAATTGCCTACCTTGCCCCATTCAAATCTCTACAAAAACTAGGCCTCATTCCCCAGACCCAAAATATGCCCTTCCCTTTGATCCAAAAAACACCCTCAAAATCAAATCAAATCTTTTACATATATACCTAGCCTAAAATCAGTCTTTATTCAAGTCATCTCAAGCCTCACTGATCATTTTTTGCTGAGATTGACCAGGAGAGAGCCCTCTCCCGATCTGGTAGGGCTAGCTACCAGATTAAGCATGGTTTGATGTTACCCTAGACTCTGCCTTCCTCAGCCTGAGGTAGATTTAGGCCATAACATAGTGGTGACCATATTGGGAAATAAAAATTGTTTTCTTGTTAGTGTTATTTATTTTATAAACTATAGACGGAGCCTAAAGTTATGCCAGGTAGCCTTCAAACTGCACATTGCTTTGCAAGTGCATAAGTAGATAGACGCTGCTTCAGTCAATCTCCGGTCTAGTCATATAAAATTAACATTTAAATTTTAAATTTCCCTAGTACATCAGATAATTCTGGATTTTTGGGTGATGAGTTTAGAATTCGATAGGATGAACAAGTTTATTTTGTCCGTTTGATTTTTGGGAATAATTCAACACACTGGCTTCCAGACGACACACCAAAGAAAATCCAGATCCCGATACACCTACTATGTATGAAAATCCAAATCTTATTTCGAGAATCCTTCGTCGAGAAAGTCCTGTGATTCCTGTGTTCAAATCTCATTCATGTCCTGCTGTTTTCGAGTACCTTGAAGATCTTGAGTTTGACGAAAAATTTGAGTTATCGTTGTTTGAGACTAAGTCTGAAAGTGCTATTTATTATACTGTCCTAAATCCAAAGTTTGTCAAAGATCTTGAAATTTCAAAGGCCAATAGATCCATTGACAATTACATCTTGAATATTCAGAATTCCATTGTGGAAAAAAAAATTCCCGAATTCATAGAGTCTGCATCTGCAACTCTTGGGTGATCCGCAGTTACATCTAGTTCACAAATTCCTACCGAGCCTCCTTTCATTCATTCTGTGTGTAGAAATTAGGTGAATAAATCACTTATTCAATGAAGATTAACACTGATCATACATCAATTTTAAAGTTACATGCATAACACATAATCTCTTCTACAATTAATTGTCACATGCGGAAAGAATAGAAGCGATAGCACATCAAATCGTCACACACATTAACACAGTATGTATGGGGAAAGCTTATAGCTGAAAACCCCCAGCTATAGTATATTATAAATGGAGAGAACATGCAGCAAATACATAGTACAAACTCCTCACAAGTACTCAGTACTATCTCCCAAAGCTACACAAAAACTAGCTTGGTTTTGAACAAGTCACAGGTTCAAAACACACCCACTACTTCTCTGCCTCTATTGCGCAATCAAGGCTGGTCTAAATAGAGATCCAAGGTTCGAATCTCACTGGCTTCAACTGCGCAATTGTCATTGGTAATTTCCTCCAAGTGTGATGCAAATCCCATGCAAAACTGATCCTCCAACTGATAGCTATACTCACCCTTTCATCTACCTCTTTCACTGGTCTCCACTGAACTGTCCATGCACTGAATTAAACTGATGTGTTCTTTAGTTGAATAATGAGTTAATAATTAGTGAATTAAATAATATTTAATTCACACAACTCATCTCTAGTGTATTAGCCGGTTAAACTAAATACAACTAGTTCAACTAGTTAACCAGAACACCACCTCCATTAACTCCTCAATCAACTCCACCAAAACTCTGCCACATGAGTCTAACTGAAGTCTAACATGCAATATGCCATCAAACCCTAGGAACCACGTGATTCCTCTGTCAGATGCATGAGCCACCTCCATGACTCGAACTGAAGTGCTCCAAGAGAGTAAACTGCTGTTTATAGTCAAAATATTATTAAGGGTAAATAATATTTGACTTCCATATTTTTAGGAGATACAGTCTAAAAATAGCCCGGGTCCTAAAAATAAGGGTCTCATCTATTTTTACCGACATGTCGCATACTTCAAGAATCTCCAACTGGAATTCCCAAATTATGCTCCGTATGTCTAAAAATAGACATAGTCTAAAAATAGACTTTGCGCCAAAAATCATAATGACGGTCCCCACCTAGTTTAGGTGATCACTTTTCAATAGGATCGGGAAAGATGTCTCAGGATGCCTCCTTCAACATTTCTTGTGCCATTTTCAACACTCCCTCAACACGAAAGGATTGTCATTGCATGCGACATGCAACTCCATGCATTAAGCCTGCCCAGCCTTCACAAGCGCCATGCAACTCCATGCATGCGACATGCAACTCCATGCATTCGCCATGCACCCTTTGCATGTGCCATGCAAGCCTCATGCTGTCACCTTTCTGCAACTCCTCTGAAACTGAATAGGCTCCAAACAACTCAATCAGTCTTGATGCATCTAGCATCTATCATCAAAGTCTTCGACTTATGCTTGGCCAACTGCACATGTCATCAGGAACCACTGCGCTGTTGAACTCTTGCACCCATGCACTCTTGCACTTGCTGTCAACTCTGATCCGCGCTCCAGTATCCGACACTGTCACTTTGATCTGCCTGCATCACTCCAACTGATCTTGCTACTGCTGCGCTATGGGCACCTCGTAGCCAGGTTCAATTCATGAGATCCACACCATCTCATGAATCTGCCCAGAAATCTCCTCATGGGATTACTCATGCATGTCGCCCCACCTCATACCTGGTGGTATAGATGCATGCACTCCCTCTGCCCGTCTGGCATGAAATTTCTCTGCATGAGTGGTCTCTTCCACTCCATGATCCTCTTGTGGCTGCTCCACATCCCGAGGTTCACTTTCACCTGCATGCAAAACCCGCTCCCTCTCAAGCTTCAGTTGCATGTCTTTCTCGCCTGCATGCAACACTTGCTCCCTCTCAAGCTTCAGTTGCATGTCTTCCTTGCACTTCCCATCAGCAGAAAGCTCCGTAGACATCCCATCTACTTCAATACCTACATGCAAAACTTGCTCCCTCTCAAGCATCAGTTGCATGCCTTTCATGCACTTCCCATCAGCAGGAAGCTCCGTAGACATCCCATCTACTCCAAGTCTGTAGAGATTCTTTGCCCGAATCCCAACCTTCTTGACTTGTCCTCACGCTGCATGTTGAGAGGCTCCCTCTCAACCACCAAGTCGCTAACCTCTGCTTTGCTCCTCAAAGCTTTTCATGCATCTTTTACCTCAGTGCATGTAGATTCTTGGCTCGCGCACATTGCAATTGTCCCGCCATCGCAAAATTTTCTAACAAAAGAGCTGATTTTAAATCGATGATATCTCCCTCATCCGAGCTCCGATTCGACCGATTTTTTTTTTTCAAATTGGGTGTTTTTCCACAAGGAATCCAAATATGCTATTTGATTCTGAAAATATTACACCAAATATTTTCAGATATTCCCTACAAACTCGCGCACCCAAAAATTCTCGCTCTCATTCCATGTAGAAAATTATATACAATATGCATGTATATTTCCGGCTTTCTCCATCTTTATGTTTCTTAAGTTTATCCTAAAACTCAATCGCTTCCGATCTACACTTGAGAACAAATTATTTCCAAATCAGAGATTGACTGCATGGGCTTTTACCAGACCTTTCACTTTCCAAAGAAAGATGAATCCGGAGGCTATCTGGCCCGTATACAGGCTCTGTCCGAGGAAATAAGTTTGTAATCACCGTAATAGATCTCGACAATTAATATCGCTCCGATACCATGTAGAAATTTGCTGAATAAATCACTTATTCAATGGAGATTAACCTGATCACACATCAATTTCGAATTGCATGCATAACACATAATCTCTTCTACAATTAATTGTCACGTGCGGAAAGAATAGAAGCGATAGCACATCAAATCATCACACACATTAACACAGTATGTATGGGGAAAGCTTATAGCTGAAAACCCCCAGCTATAGTATATTATAAATGGAGAGAACATGAAGCAAATACATAGTACAAACTCCTCACAAGTACTCAGTACTATCTCCCAAAGCTACACAAAAACTAGCTTGGTTTTGAACAAGTCACAGGTTCAAAACACACCCACTACTTTCCCTGCCTCTATTGCGCAGTCAAGGCTGGTCTAAATAGAGATCCAAGTTCGAATCTCACTGGCTCCAACTGCGCAATTTTCATTGGTAATTTCCTCCAAGTGTGGTGCAAATCTCATGCACAACTGATGTCGCAACTGATAGCTAACACAACCCTTTCATCTACCTCTTTCACTTGTCGCCACTGAACTGTCCATGCACTGAGTTAAAATGATGTGTTCTTTAGTTGAATAATGAGTTAATAATTAGTGAATTAAATAATATTTAATTCACACAACTCATCTCTAGTGTATTAGCCAGTTAAACTAAATACAACTAGTTCAACTAGTTAACTAGAACACCACCTCCATTAACTCCTCAATCAACTCCACCAAAACTCTGCCACATGAGTCTAACTGAAGTCTAACATGCAATAGCTCACTTAACTCATAGGAAATTCGAATTTCCTTATGTCAGCTGCATGCCCCACCTCTGGGGGTCAAACTGAAGTGCTCCAAGAGAGTAAACTGTTGTTTATAGTCTAAATATTATTAAGGGTAAATAATATTTGACTTCCATATTTTTATGAGACACAGTCTAAAAATAGCCTGGGTCCTAAAATAAGGGTCTCATCTATTTTTACTAACATGTCACATACTTCAAGAATTTCCAACCGGAATTCCCAAATTATGCTCCGTATGTCTAAAAATAGACATAGTCTAAAAATAGACTTTTTCGAATAAAAATTCACATGTGTGGTCCCCACCTAGTTTAAAGGATCACTTTCCTACTTTCCAACCAGATCGAGAACTCTCAGAGGCTTCCTTCACTATTTCTGCTGCCACTTAACATCAGGTAACATTTCCATCTGATTAACAATATGCAATAGTATCACCTCCCTCCACACCACATACACCTCATACATCAACTGCTCCGACTCCTCCTATATCCCCAAACCCAGTTGTAAATCCACCCAAAGCAATGGCTGCCCGATTTGCACCCCTTGCATTGCCTCAAAACATGGATGACATGCCCGCTGATTATCAAAGAAAAATTCCATTGTTTGATGGCACTCCTCAAAGTGTTACCGCTCAGCAACATGTGGATAGAATAGCAGATTTCTTTGACCTTCATGAGATTGATGCGGAAAATGTGACAATGAGACTGTTTGTACAAACCTTTGGAGGTGAAGTAAGAAAGTGGTTCAGAGATTTTCCGGCTAGAAGTATTACTACATTGCCTAATATTCAAAGACAATTCTTGGATCGATGGGAAGTGAAGAAAGACCCTCTTTCGATCCTTTCCGAATATGACAATATCAAGTGGAATGTTGGTGAGTTTGTTCAAGATTATTGTATTAGATTCAATTTTGTTTACAATGAAATTCCTGCTGATATAAAGCCACCTAGGGGGTCGGCTTTAATTAATTTTCCGGATGGTTTCGATCCTGACATGGCCTATCAATTAAGAGAAAGATATCGGGCACTTTAGAAGATATGCAGAAAATTGCAGTCAGCGTTGAAGCCAATTTGCTTGCCAGGAGAGCTAGAATGAAAGATGAAAAGAAAGTAGCAATAAAGGAAGAGGTTTCCACTTCAGATCAAGTGCTTCGTAAGATGGAAAAAATGTTTGAAAGATTAACAATTGATAAGTTTGAACCGCAAATCAGAAATCCTAACTTTCGTGGCTAGCAACAACCACAATTTAGAATCAAGCAAAGAGAGCAGCGAGCACACAAACAAGCAATACAACAACAAGTGAAGACACCTTTACAGAAGAATTTTCTACATGGTCCGGAATCAGATGATGAGGAGAATGTAATTGGAGAAGAGAATCATTTCTTTACACCTGATGATATGCCAATTTTTATCACTGAAGATGAGGAGTATTCTGAGAACTCAGTTGTACAAAAGGACGAGAATTTCATCTTGGCAAATGAGACAGCTCTTGAAGAAGAGTTTGATGAATATCAGAGAGGGTACATGAATGCCTTGACCGCCCAGCAGCAACAATATTCACTCAGAAGCAGAGATGTACCCATTAATCTAATTCAAAAAAGAAAGGAAGCTACAGCACCAAAGAATGATCCACTTGTTGTGCAGAAAAAGGGAAAAGAGACAGCTGATCCCACTACTAGAAAATCACCATCAGCAAATGAAAGATCTAATCAGCCAAATATATCAATGGAGAAGATTGAAAAGAAGGATGTTCCCGCTAAAGAGCTAGAGAAAAATTCAGTCTTTAACTTAGAAAATGAAATTGCTAAGTTAAAAGTGTCCATTCCTTTGACTGAATTGATGAAGAATAGCAGCTATAAGGGTCAGGTGTCTAAGATTTTGAGTTTAGATCCATTGTCTGATATGGTAAACATGGAAGATGATCAACCTGAGTTGATTTTTGGTCCAGCATTGGATGGTGAGTCTCCAGGTAGTGATGTACCTCCTTTTTACATCAGCCTTATATTGCATGAATATGTGTTACACAATGCTATGTTTGATTCCGAAGCCTCTCATAATCTCATGCCTAGGGCAATCATGGAGAAATTGGGATTGGATATCACTAGAAAGTATCATGATATTTACTCTTTTGATTATAGTAGAGTAAGATGCATTGGGCTTATCAAATATTTGGTGGTCAGTTTGGATCAGATTCCGACTAAAAATGTTTTGATGGATGTGGTTGTGGCGGATATTCCTCCTAGATTTGGCATGCTTCTTTCCAGATCTTGGGGAGCGAAACTTAAAGGGACATTGCAGCTTGATTTCTCCTATGCTACTATTCCCGTGTTTGGTCATATGAGGAAATTATACCGGGAGCAAAAGATGAAGTATATGATCACTAGCAAGGAGAAACCGGTAAATCATCCAATCAATTATGTACATACTGATTTAGAATAATTTTTTTTGTATTCAGATAGCTTTAATGATGTAAATATTCAATTAATTGAAGTAGAGGACATTCCGGAAATCACTGAAAATTTCAGAGAGGTCTTAAAGAAAGAGAGACAGAGACTTGATAGTACCGATGAGCAATCAACCTTCCGACAGCAGCAAAATGTCAATGGACAGCAAAACGAAGCAAAAAAGAAAACAAAATTTCAGCATTTGGAAGAGGACGAAGATGGTTTGTGGACCATGGATTTTGATGGTGCGGTAGGAAGGGATGGTGCTGGAATTGGTATTTGGGTACACAACCCTATTTCTTCCCCAAACAAAGTGCCAAGTAATGTAAGGGTCTATTCTTATAAACTGGATTTTGATTGTTCAAATAATGAGGATGAATATGAAGCTTTAATTGCTGGTCTGAAAATTCTTAGAAAGTTAAATGCTAAAAGAATTGCAGTGTATGGTGACTCCGAGTTAGTTATCAAGCAAGTGAAAGGTGAATATCAAGCTAAGCATCCTCGAATGCGGGCCTACCGCAATGCGGTACTAGATATATTGAGATTGTTTTCAGATTATACTTTGACATGTGTTCCTCGTATTCAGAATGGTATTGCAGATGCACTTGTAAAAGTAGCAAGTAATTTGAAAATTCCAATGAATTGAAGCAACAAATTTGAAATTCATGTGAAACATCGTCCGAATGTCCCTGAAAATCAAAGTTATTGGAAAGTGTTTCAAGATGAAAAAGAAATTGATGAATTTCTGCAAAATGAAGGTAAATTCAAAGACACTTCTATTGATGGGGAGCATGATGATGGCGAGGCGGATGTAGAAGTCAATTAGATGGAAGTTTTGCAGCTAAAGGATAATGTCATTCCTAAAGGTCTAATACCTTTAGAGGAGCTTTTCAACCAAGATGATGTAGCTCGGAAACCAAGCTTGCTGCCAACCGAGAAAGGAGTTGAGGATGTGAATATTGGATCAGCAGAAAATCCCAAAAAGGTGAAATTTTCCAAATCATTTCCCCCACAGGTAAAAGTAAAGTATGTCAGTTTATTATCTTCCTTTTCTGATGTATTTTCTTGGGACTATTCAGATTTGAAGACATATGACACAAACATAATTCAACATACTATTCCGATCAAGCCAAATCAAAAGCCCTTTCAGCAAAAATTGAGAAGAATAAATCCAAAGCTGCTACCCTCAATAGAGAAGGAAGTGAATCGCTTGTACAAAGCTAGTATCATCGTCCCCATAATATTTTCAGATTGGATTTCTAATTTGGTGCTCGTGCGCAAGAAAACATGTGAGATCCGTTTATGTATTGATTTTCGGAATCTGAATAAAGTATCTTTGAAAGACAATTATCCATTGCCCAAAATGGATCACATACTTCAGCGAGTAGTTGGAGCATCCCGCATGTCGCTACTCGATGGTTATTCCAGTTATAACCAAATTTTGGTCCATGAGGATGATAGAGATAAAACAACATTTACCACTCCATGTGGAACTTTTCATTATGCTAAAATGCCTTTCGGTTTGAAGAATTCTAGTGCGACCTTTCAGCGAGCAATGGATATGGAATTTGCAAATGAGAAAGATGTTTTTCTGGTTTTTTATCTTGATGATTTGATAGTTTTTTCTAATTCAGATGAAGAGCACCTTTATCATTTGAAAATTGTATTTCAGCGGTGTAGAAAATATGGTGTATCTCTCAATCCAAAGAAGAGTTTGTTTTCCATGGATGAAGGCAAGCTTCTTGGTCATATTATATCAAAGGATGGCATCCGCATTGATCCAGCTAGAGTAGAAGCTATTCAGAAAATTGATCTTCCCCAAAACAAAAAGGAGATCCAATCATTCAACGGTAAGATGAATTTCTTACGTCGCTTTGTGCCCAATCTTGCAGAACATTTAAGGGAAATCACAAACATGCTCAAGAAAGATAGTGTAGTGAAGTGGACTAAGGAAGCAATAAAGTCTTTCAATTTAGTAAAATTGGCCCTTTCTTCAGCTCCGGTTTTGATCAACCCGGACTATACTCAGGATTTTATTTTGTTTTCATTTGCCTCGGATCATACTATGGCAGCAATCTTGATGCAGAAAAGAGATCAGCCTGAGAAGCCAATAGATTTTTTCAACCGAACCATAAGAGATGCAGCTTTAAAGTATAATATTATTGAAAAGCAAGCTCTTGCCTTAGTAAAAGCGTTGAAAGAATTTCGAGTATATATTCTGCATTCTCACATTCTTTCTTATGTTCCTAATGTTGCTGTTAAAGATGTCTTAGTGCAAACAGATCCAGAAGGGAGATGAGGCAAATGGATTGTAGCCTTGTTGGAATATGACGTGGAGATAAAACCTACAAAGCTTATCAAAGGACAGGGGCTGGCTAAGCTAATGGCTAAGTCAAATTTGCATGCCTTGGACATTAATCTCATTGCTGCCATGTCCGAGGAAAATGAAGAAAGTTTGCTAACTCAGGTATCAGAAATTTTTGTTCTTTCTCCTTGGTATTCAGACATTGTTTATGTGCTCCAAAATCTGTCACCACCGCCAGGAATGGCTAAAAACAAAAGTAGGACACTGAAATTGAAGGCTACCAAGTTTTGTATCATGAATAATGCGCTCTATTGGAAATATCCCAGTGGTATCTTGCTCAATTGTTTGGTTGAAGAGGAGGCAAAACAGGTTATGGAAGATTTTCATAAGGGAGATTGCGGAGGTCACCTTTTCTGGAAAACAATGGCCAACAAAATTTTGAGAGTAGGATATTATTGGCCAACGCTCTTTGCTGATGTGTAAAAAACTGTTAAAAGCTTCCATGAATGTCAGATTTTTGAAGGGAGGAGAAAATTGCAGCCTTTACCGCTCAAGCCAATTGAAGTAAGTGCTCCTTTTCAGCAGTGGGGTTTGGATTTTATTGGCGATTTCCATCCTACTTCTTCAGCACAACATAAGTGGATCCTTACAGTGACGGACTATTTTACCAAATGAATTGAGGTGATTCCCACCAGGCAGGCCACAGATTCGGTAATAATTTCATTTCTTGAAAACAATATTTTGTCTCATTTTGGCTGTCAAAACACGCTGATCACTGATAATGCAGCAGCCTTTAAATCTAAAAGAATGATTGAATTTTGTGATAAGTATCAAATTACTTTGGGGCATTCAACCGCATATCATCCACAAGGCAACGGATTGGCCGAATCCTCAAATAAATCCTTGGTCAATATTATCAAAAAGCTGCTGGAAATAAACAAGAAAAGTTGGCATAAGAAATTGGTTAATGCACTTTGGGTAGACAGAGTAAGTCAAAAGAAATCTATAGGCATGTCTCCTTTTGAGCTCGTGTATGGTGTTGATACGGTATTCCCAACCTCTCTCGTAGTTCCAGTGGTTAAAATTCTGCAGGAAGCTGGCAGCGAAGATGATCATATGCAACGGAGAATAAATAAAATGATCCATTTACAGCAGACTAGAGACGAGGTTTTTCATAACACTTTCAAGATGCAAGAGAGAATCAAGAAGATATATGATCGAAAGGCAAAGGCGGAAAAGTTTCAAATAGAAGAAGTGGTGCTAAAATGGGACGCAATAAATGAAGATAAAGGTAAGCATGGCAAGTTTGAGAATCTTTGGAAAGGACCTTTTAAAATTGCTGCATATCGAGGCCAAAATGCTTTCCTTTTGAAAGAAATGAATGGAGAAGATTTTCCAGGAGGGTCGGTCAATGGTCGGCTACTCAAACGTTACTATTTTTGAAATTTTTTCTGTTGTCATACATATCACTGTACATACCAGTTTGTTTAAGTTTCATTACAAGCGTGTGCTGTCATCATTCTTTCAGTTTGGGGCCCGAGGTGAAGGCTATAAAACTGAAAGTTGATCTTAGTTTTGGTTTGGTTTGTTGAGTCAGGTCTTTCACTCATTTTTGGTTTCGAAATTGAGTCAGTTTTCAGTTTTGAAAATGATTCAAGAGTCTGGTTTTGGTTTGTCGAAGTTATTGACTCCATAGCCCAATGGACGAAGGAACTTCCTACTTTCCCAGAAATCCGTAGTTCTTGGCACCTCCATGGAGCTACCATCCCCATTGCAGCCAATGTTAGTGTCGGTATCTTCATCCCTCCGTCAGTGATAAAAATCCTCTTGTTGCATTGAATATTAGGTGTCTCACTCGGTCGGCTACATTCCATTAAGAGCATGGATCATCTGATGGTAGTGGCTTGTTGTTCATATGCCTCATGTCTTTTACCTGTTGGCCCATTTCCATTCATTAAGATCATTTGTAGTCACTTTTTGTCTCATAGTTTGCAAAGAGTCATTTTTAGGGTTTTAGTGTCATTAGGTCTAGGGTTTCATTAATAAGGTCTTCAGAATGCGCAATAATGGTCAGCAGGCACATGAGGAGTTTGAAATAAGGTTTCAATACTAAAAAATTCATCATCATATGCTTAATAATGTATTTTTCTTCAAAACTTTGTTTTTAAGAAAAATAGAGTATTTCATCTTTTTATGTATAAATGTAATGTAATTTCAAGTTTTCTCAGTTGTAAAAATAATTTCACTGGAAACCCTGGTCACCTTTGTCAATCTCCAGCAAATCCATTCCCTACAGGACAAACAGAAAGCACATCATTCAGTCAAAAAGCAAAAATGAAGCAAGTTGTTTAAAACAGAGTTTTAAAAAGTGTCAAAATCTGAAACATTACAAAGTGGGTTTTTTTGAAATGGAGAATTAAAGATCTTTGGTATATAAATCATTTTTATGTTTCAAGAGTTCATTTTTATGCCAAGAGGAGAGATTGAGCCAAGGAGAAACCATGTAGAACGAAGGGAGCAGTTTGAAGGCAAATTTGTGCAAGTTTCAGTGCGCTGCGCATTGGCTGGGTGATGCGGCGCATTGGACAGGCGCGACGCATTAGGTTGGCCCCCACTGTGTTAAGAATACACCTGTGCGACGCATAGGAGTGGCATGGCACGTTGGGTTGGTTGCGCGACACATAGGGTTGCAAAGCAATTTCACTATGTTTTCTCTTCAAATTTCAAATCTCCTCAGTCACCTCCGGTCCAAGTAAGTCAAGTAACCCATCCACTTCCAATGAACGTCAATCTTATGATGTCTATGAGGATTTAATAAACAAAAATTCAAACCCTATTTGCTTGTTCAAGAAACATTTCCTTAGGGTTTATAGTTTGGTTTTGTGCCTATCACTTCCACTTCCCCACTTTTTTATTCCCTCATCACTGTTATTCTAGTTTCATCAGCCCATTTCCCTATTCCCCATATCCCTAAAATTCATCTACCCTATTCGAAATTCCCATTATCCCATCCTAATTAAAAATTTCCCAAACCCCAAATGCTGTCCCAAAAACCTAGTGACTGCCCCTAAAACTCTTTAAGTCCCCAAATTTCAATTGGCAATACTCTCAACATTCCCCTTACCCCCTCCCTTCATAGCCCCTCACATATTGTCATACATTTGGAAACAAAAACCAAAGACACCAAAACTCCTCATACTCATCTAAAACAACACAGAATTTGGCAAACATGGAGACAAATTCCTCTTATGACAGAGACAGTGACTCTACAACTGAATTGCATGCACCTAGGAGACCTCACAAGGGTGGAAAACATGTGAGGGAGGAGCCTGCTTCACTTGCTGAGTTGCAGGCCTGTCCTCTTGCTATTTCATGTTTTCAACAGCAGTCTTGTTATCAATTTTGTGAGATGGTTGCTAGAGTCCGCCACCATCATGAGATGGCCAGATTTTTTTCTGCATTTACATAATGGCCAAGTCACTCTTGCAGGTGTGACATTCAATTTAACACCTGAGTCTATCTCTCTAGTAACCGATGTTGGAGAGCAATGGAACAAAAGACAACAAGTTGACAGGGAACACTATGAGCCATATATAAAGCCCGGTTTTTTGAGACAACTTAGCAGAGTTTTTCCCTTTCGGTTCCTGAAAGATTCATACGCTCCATTGATGAAACTCATTATCAAATATTTCAGTTGTGAGGGCCGGTTTTCTCGCCTCTATGCCTATCATATTAGGTTGCTGATGAATTTTACCAGGGTGATAAAGATGAACCTCCCTTACTTCATGTGCCGTAATATCGAGAAGATGACCACCCTAGTGCAAAGGAAAATTACTGAGCAACAGTATAACAGTATCTATCACTTTGCACTCATCAAAATTGTGGTTATGCATCAGCTTGGTTTGCAGGATATTTCATGGGAGGATTTCATTTCCAATGACTTCTTCACAGCTCCTCAGGTACCTTCGGAGGCTTTTCATGAGGCAGGTGAACCTTCACATCAGCAGGAAGGTCATGAGACACAGATCGCTAGTGTGCCGGTGTTTGTCACCTATCAGAGGGGCACTAGAGGGTTGTTTGCAGCAGCCAAGCGGGTATTATCTCCACCCGGGGTGGAAGGGGTCTCACTTCCTTCATCAGAGATACAGGTACAAGACAAGGGTAAGAGGCCAATACATGATGAGGGGCCTTCAGGAGGCCAGGATACATACTTCATACTCATTGATGATGATTTTGGCTCACCAAGCTCAAAGCTGAGAGAGATTGTTCAGGAGCAGAAGGGGGAGATAAACACTTTGTCCGTCAAATTGCAAAGAGCCCAGTAGATAACCAACTACCTTGAGCAGAGAAACAAACATCTAGAAGATCAGCAAACTATCATGGAGCTACAAAACATATGTGAGAACCGACAGGCTGCTAAAAGGAGCAAAACCGAGATGACATCCATTTAGCAAGAGATTGAGGCTAATCGTGAAACTTGGCTTGAAAGGGTAAATATTCATTTGGAAAAGCTATTGGAGAAGGCCAACAAGGAAAAGAACATGTTGAGGCACATGGCGAATCATTATTGGGCAAGAAATCATGTTTGCAAGGCATGAATCAAGATCTTGAAGGCTAAGTTGAAGAAGGCCTCAAAGTGTCGGAAAAGGAAAGATAGATTTCAGATTTTAGCCGAGGCTTCCTTGGCCCAACATAGTACATGATGGAGGAAAATCAGCCCAAATTTCAAGAAATTTGGGACACTTTTTGCAAATTTTGATTTTTTGACCCAAAAATAGGTTTTTCAGCTCTATGCACCGTGCCACTTGGCACGCGCTTTTGATGGGGGAATCCTCTTGGGGAAAACTTTATATTTTTGGATTTTTCATGAAAAATTATGCATGCCTACTTATGGCCAAGATATTTTGACAGGTTTTGGGCTTCTAGAAGGGTCAAAAACATCCTAAAAATGACCTTTCTGCCCCTTTTTGGACACACAAGAAGCAGTGTTGGGAACACTCATTTTTGGAGGGGCAAATTGAAGCCAAATTAAGAAATTCCACTTGTGTTGGAAAGTAGACAGGAATAAATTTCCAAAAATCCCACTTGGAGCTAATTTTGACACCAGGAAGGCCTTCAAAATCAGCTCCAAACTGGTGCGACGCATAGAGAAATCAGGTGCGGCGCATTGGGGATTTTTGCTCATTTTGGACTCAGTAACTCTGTTTTTCGCCTAGTTTTTGACATTTTGACTTTCTTACTTCAAAATGTTAAACTCATGATGTAATTGGATGTATTTTGATGGATATTTATGTAATTTTGTTAAATTTTTACTCATGGAGGTATATTCATCCATCAAAAGGTGAATTGCAACTGAATGAATTAGTTTCTTATCTTATAGAGGCAAGATGTTCCACTGCCTCTTTTCCAGTTCTCAGTTTAGATCTTGTTGAAACAACTCCTAAAATTGTGAGCTCGATCCCTATAGGTTGGGGATGAGTTAGTGTTGTCTATATCTTGTAGTTTTTCATTCATTAGCATGGTTGGACACTTGGGATTGCTTTGAGCATCATTGTACATTCATCTCTGCAGTTTGGCAAAGGAATAGACCAGGGTTTGCAACACTCCTTGGGATTCATGTGGCTCTTTGTTTTGATGATGTGTTTCTCTCTATTAATGTAAGTTTACTGGTGTTTCATGTGTATCATTTTCCCTCTTATTTCTTCTTACGTTAAACAAAAAAGGATAAAGGTGGAATTCATTAAAATTTGCAGTGCTCTACCTAGGGTTTGTTTAATTTTCTATGTTTTCAACTGTTTGAAGAGGATTCCTGAAATTTTCTTTCCCTCTTCAACTCCTCACTGGTCTAAGCTATCCATTTCATTCAAAATTGAAGTGTCAAAGCAGTTTCCTAGCTTGCCCCATTCAGATCTCTACAAAAACTAGGCCTCATTCCCCAGACCCAAATTCTTCCCTTCCCTTTGATCCAAAAAACACCCTCAAAATAAAATCAACTCTTTTACATATATACCTAGAATAAAATTAGCCTTTATTCAAGTCATCTCAAGCCTCACTGATCATTTTTTGCTGAGATTGACCAGGAGAGAGCCCTCTCCCGATCTGGTAGGGCTAGCTACCAGATTAAGCGTGGTTTTATGTTACCCTAGACTCTGCCTTCCTTAGCCTAAGGTAGATTTATGCCATAACATTTGGGAAAATAGTCTATATAGACGTGATGGTGGTCCAAGGCCCCTTATATTTTAACTTACTCCTAGGGCGCGACTATACTTATGTCATGGGAGCGCTTGTCTCTTCCCTCTTTCATGTGATTTGTTTACCACATGAAGGTTACATCGTGACCATTGATAAACTTTCATTCATTGGTCCTAATTTAGCTCCTGGTTCTTACCTGCTGGTGGCGTTATCCACACCATAGGTTAATTATGTGGCTACCTATTCCATGTTCGCGTCTGATGATGATTCAATCAGTGAGGTAGTACACAATGTACTGGGGGAATTGGGTCCTAATTTCTAGAGTGTTATTCTCCCATCAGATGAGAAACTCTTGGAAGCCATGAATTCTTATTCATCATGATCAGGTCTCTCAGAGCATAGTTTGTTTTCTTGTGTCAATCTCCTTGAAAAATGAAACAAGTTTTTCGGAGCACAATTCGTTTTCTTGTGTCAAGCTCCTTAAAAAAATGCAACAAGGTCATCAGAGCACGGTTCATTTTCTTGTGTCAAGTTCCTTAAAAAATGAAACAAGGTCATCAGAGCACGGTTCATTTTCTTGTGTCAATCTCTTATAAAAATGAAACAGGGTTGTAGGAGCATAGTTCGTTTTCTTGTGTCAAGCTCCTTAAAAATGAAACAAGCTATTTTGAGGATAACTCGTTTGCTATTTCAACATTGTTTAAAAATGAAGTACGTCATGAGGATAGTTATTTTACGGTGTCAACTTCGTTAAAAATGAAACAAGTTCTTGTTCAATTCAAGTCTTTGATTAGATCTCATAAAATCCAAGTCGAGTCTTTTGCCTGATCAATGGGTTACTAGCTTCATGGAATTCACTCTGTCACTTTGCCTCCATGGGTTTGGGAAATCCGTTTGCCTCTCATTCGATTACCAATATTGTCAACATGACCTCTGATCTTATTTGAGTCAAGTGCTACCAAATTCCATAGTCGTGTCACTGATATGTTCAATAGAAAATCCTTCTGCAATTTGTACATTCCCTGATCCTCTATTTTAGTCTTGATTAACACTCATATTAAATTCTCTATTTTGTGTCGATGATGTGGGATTCATTATGACCCTCCTTCGAAATATCACTTCCTGTCGACTTCAGCCCATTATCTGGGAAGTCTATCTAGAGACTCCTTTCTGGTAACTTTGAGCTTGCATGCCCTAATGGCAAGTTCGTCGCATTTGACAATGGGTTCTCATCATTGGCCTTTGATGGAGTGATTTTACGGGTTTTCGACTCTATCTCACTGTTCACATTCCATATATTACACTATTAGTACCTCGAGAGTGATTTTCATCATTGGTGGTTTCTCTCGCACCTGTTAACAGTTTACATCTTTGACTGGTAATCAGGATATTTTCCTACATGTTCGACTTCAGCTCATTTATTCACATACTTGAAATTGTACTTTTTGTGGGTCGTGATGGAGTGCAAGGCCCTGGTTTTTATTATCTAGAGTCCAGGTTGCGGGGCGATATGATTTTTCCATGATTGGATACATGTTTCTTTCAGATGGATGGTTGTGATGATACCATGAGTCTATAAGTGATCCTTCTCAAATGGATGGATGTGGCCATACCATGGTATTTTTTATGGATGGATGAGTCCATACCATGATTAATGTATTTTCATCGGAGATTTTAGTTATGTATATGTATCTATGATTAATTTGCAGGTTTCTTGACAACAACGTCTGGTTCCTTGCACGTACTTGTAAATAATTTCACCCCTCACTAATGTTCGGACTTCGTACTTTAGGGGGCATTTGTTACAGGGTAATTTGTCACTATCCCTATAGTCCTCGATAATTGATCATGGAGGACCCATACAGTGACCCTTGTGTACTTTCCAAGCATGGAATACATATCCCTGAACCACACTTTGTCTGCCAATTCATGTCTCTTTACAAATTTTCTAGAAGATCCTTGTAAAAACCTGGTTTTCAAGGTTGGCGCTTTTTCTCAGTGTCTGACCCACACCGAGAGCAGATATTTTCACTGAGACCCGCGCCGATCCTCTTTTGGAAAGTTTTAAAAATAGAAACAAAGCTTCCGTGACTAGAAGCTTCGCAAGGCGATGATATGAAAGTTTTTTTGAGGATATGGCTGAGGAATTCCCCTTTGGGCTTCCTGTTCCCAAGAAATAGGAACTACTTCAAAGGATAAGATCTTTTCCCACTATTTGAGGGCCCATAACCTCCTCCTCCATTTTCATATAAGGAGACCTCATTCACCTCTACTACCTTGTTTAGGTAGAAAGGAGAAGCAATGATAGCTCTAGGAGAATAGTGCAGAGTGTGATTTTTTTTGTGTGTTACGAACATAGTGATATCTTGGACCTTTGTGTATGAGGGTGTTGCAAACGTGCTTGGATATGGACCTGCCAAAGGAGAGCCTCAACATCAAGGCTTGGTTGTAAAGTCCCCTTGTATTTATCATAATAAAATGAAACTAATTTTTATCTTCCATTCTTTTTTACGTTAATAATGAGATTTCTAGCTTTCCTTGATCAGTTAGATAGGTACTAGTTATTTTATGTTTGACGTGATTTTACGTTTGTCATGGTGTCTTAATTCTCTGTACAGGTAATCGAACATTTGTAGCAGCGTGTATCGAGCTTGAGAAGAGCGATAGATCAAGAAGCTTCAACGGAAGACGACAATATAACATTAGAACAAGGTAGGTCATTGTAATGTTCCCAATTAGCCATTGCTACTTGGAACATTATAATTGCTCCATTTTTGAAATAAGAAGTAGGAAACACAATAATATATCCCAGTGTGAAAAGGGATTGAGGTAGGAGGATAAAATAAATCCTCTTGAGTGTGAAGAGGAGCAAAAGCAAGGAGCTAGCTATAGTTGACCAAGTCAACAACGCTGTCACAAGGGAGGGAAAGCCACTAGGGCAGCGTAGTTTTGTAGGAGGAAACTTCTCAAAGAAGCTACATCACCAATGAGTGGGGCCCGGGATGGAGAAGCTGACCTAGGATAAAAATGAAGGGATAGCAGCAAAAGGATTCATTCATTCATACATCTTGTTTCAGTCTTATGACTGATTGCAAGCTTCAGATGTTTAGTCGGAGTTGCAGCACTGTTTATTGCAAGAGTTATCATGCGGGAATTCTATCTTAATTATTGATATAGCTGATTGGGAGAGCTAAGGAGGAGGTCCTGAGTTAAATTATCATCATCTATCTTGAGGGGAGCCATCCTCTAACCTTGACACCGCAGTCACTTCCAGTGAATGCGTTATTTCTGCAGCAGCTAGGGTTGTATCTATCCATTTGTGCTTATTTCAGGAGAGGAGGAGGTGATTTCAACTCTAGGAGATCTATTGAGGAAGGCCTTGGGCCATTTCTTGTATTGAGTGTCCTTTTTATAGAATATAAAATATTTCTCAATACAGATTTTCTAGGTACAACGTTATTTTCTGCAGTGTTGTATCTTGTATTGCTATTTTGCTGGAAACCCTTGCCAAGGGGTTCTAATGTGTTTGTAAAAGAGGTAAATCCTCTCATTTATGATTATATAATGAATGAAAACTCCAGATATATGTTATTCCATCCATTTCTGTCGTATACTTGATAAAAATAATGTTGTTGCTGCCTCCGGCATTTCTATTTTATGATGTACTGGGGTTGTGATGCTTTTTAGCATATTTGAGTTGGGGAGATCTGTTTAATGTAGCTAGAGTTATTTTTTTATAATGCCATTCTATATTTAATCTAAATATATCATAAATAAGAGGATCCAAGCCATGGACTGTGTTATTTTTTCACTGGTTTGCTTATACATCTTCCTCATTGGTGATATTTCTAGAATTCCTGAAAAGGAATATTATAGTGGTATCAGAGCTCTGCTCTTGGCCCAGCTTGTGGGGGGGAGATTTATCTTCAGCATGGAGAAGGAATACATCTCAATACTTGTACTTAAAACCCTGCAGAACATTGCAAGGGATCTCAAGGAGATGAGGCATGAAGAGGACTCTTTAGGGTTTTGCTACAAGGCAAGTACCATCACTACAAATGGCATGGGACATTCATCTGCATCAAAACGCTCCACCATGCCTTTCATTTCTAACTGAAGGAGATAATGAGGGTTCTCCAGGGGAATATTTTGAAGAATATGAACTCCAGTCCCAAAGGTTCGAGGAGCACTTGAGATTTCAAGAGTTTTGTCAGATCAAGGATGAAAGGAGGAATGATCCTCATCAAAAGGAGGATAACTTGATGTAGGGATCAGCCTTAAAATTTAGTATGTTAGGGTTCTTCTTGCCCACATTTTATGGGACACCTAAATGCACAGCAAAAGCATGGGTAGAGAAGTTGGACACATACTTTCAACTCAACAAGGTTTCTGAGATAGAAGCTAACAAGATAGCTGCGTTGCACCTAGAAGGGGAAGCTCAAGATTGGTGGTTTCATGGACTGACCACACTTGGGCATAATCATTTCACTTTATACTCATATTTGACTAAGAAGCTAGTGGAGAGGTTTGACCCAAGGGATCTAGAAGCCCACTTTGCCAAGATAACCAAGCTCAAGCAGGAGGGAGATCTTGAGGATTACATTGCCGAGTATCTGCAGCTTTCAGTGATGATATCCAACCTCACTATGAGTAGGAAGGTATGCATGTTTTTGAATGGGATGGCTGAACCGTTACAAGGGTTGGTCAAGTCTACCAAACCAACCACACTCCTTGAAGCTGTGGAGAAAGCTAGAGATATACAACACATCTTGCCCAGGGCAAGAACCTTTTTGCAGCAGAAGACTCACTCAAGGCCAAGGGAGACCATCCCTATTCAGTATTCAGAGGGGAAATGTGTTACAAGGGGAGCACATCATATCTAGTCCTCCTCTAAGAAGGATGCCAGCGCTGTGCAAACCATAGAAGACTTTTCTCCTAGAGGAGGAGTTGTTGCAGCGTTAAGAGGGGTCCCAAAGTATCTGACCTTGAGGGTGAGAGGCACCATCATGGGGAAAAGAGTTTATGTATTGATAGATAGTGGAGCCACTCATAATTTTATTGATGCACAACTGGTACACAAGAGAGGAATTCCCATGGAGGAGTTTGAGGGATTTTCAGTTTTGGTCCTAGGAGCCATGACTCTGCAATGTGCCAAGTATGTTCCAGCGCTGGCCATTACTATGGGTACCTATACATTGATAGACCACTTCTTTGTGGTAGATATTCCAGAAACCAATGTCATAATGGGAGTTCAGTGGTTAGTCACTCTTGGGAGAGTTACCACTAACTAGAGAACTTTGGAGATGGAATGGACTGGAGGGAAGGATGGCCAACAAAAAAAGATCAAGGGTATGAACACATATCCCCCTTAGGTTGTTTCAGCACTGTTGAGGAGGTAAATCCCCTCTGCGGACAGAGGCGATCCCTGCTAGCCCAGCAGGGGTCTAGCAACAATCAAACAATGTTACGACGCAAGTTCCTAGTTACGAATGAAAAGAATAGAGATAGAAGCCTACCTGGATTCCAATGCTATGACCTGAAGAAGAAGCGTCCCCGTTCCTCAGCCTCGGCAGATCACAATCCCTCCACGATCTCCGCGGATGAACACCTGCACATGGAAGAAACAAACAGATACAAGCATAAAACCCGGCATACGTAACTAAATACTCGGCCGTAAAGGATATTACTCATATTATCATAATGGAAAACAGAGGGAACCATAATCGTAATCTTCATTAAATAACAATCGAAGAGAGATTACAACCAAGTTCTGACGTCGTGGTCTCCTTCGGATGGGTCTCCAGTCGTTCACGTCTCGCAAAGCTCGCCAGGGAAAGGGCAAACCTCTCCAAAGTCTCTCGACGATAGTCTCCTTACTTGAGTCGGCCTTAAGGGAAAAAGAAGGCTCTTTACAGCACAAAGGCTCTTGGGAATATGGAGATTCAAAGCTTAGGCACTTCAAGACTAGCTTGCCATGGGATTGAGCAGGCTTTTATAGATGGGGAGGGAGGGAGTTGGGATCCCTATTATTATGGGATTGGCCCTATCAACAAGGAAGGTTCCATGGGAGGTGGCAAAACTACTTCCCTTCCATAGAACTCCCGCAGCCAAACCTCCCAACTCAAGATAGGCAATGGTTTCCGAGTTTGTTGAAACTCAACTTCCGCCATCTTTATTTAAAAAACAGTCCTTAAATTGGGTGGCGCTACTACTGCTCTATGACAGAGCGCCAGTTGGCGCGACCTCTTTGCAGGATTTCCCCCAGTGGCGCGAGTGTTGAACTGTCTGCCCGCGCCAATGCAAAAGGAGATGTTTTTCATGATTTTTGCAAGGAGATGTCTCAAGGGCAATTAAAGCTCATGCTTAGAGGAATGCATTGATGATGTTTTCAAGGCATGAAAATGTTCACAGGTCACAAAATGGGTCCTCCATTGTGCGGGACGGGGAATGGTAGGGACGGTGACAAATTACTATGTAACAGATGCCCCCTAAAGTATGAGGCCCGAGAGAGAGAGGGGTGAAATGCTTTACGAGAACATGTTCAACTGAAGGCCCGCCGTCGGAAAACCTGCGCAGAAAGATACAACTGATATCTCAAGTACATGATGTATATGTGGCATGGACGCAGCCATCCGAAACAGAGTATGCTATAATCCGGATCCAGGGCATGGGCGCAGCCATCCAACTAGGATCAAACAAATAGACTCAGGTATGGTCGCAGCCATCCAATCAGTGAGTCATGTACATAATGATAATAATCCACAATCGCAACCTGGATTACAACAGACACAATCCAGGGTCTTGCGCTCCATCTCGACCCAACAGAGTACAAGTTCAAGCATGTGAATATGTGAGCTGAAGTCGAACATGTAGGAACATCGTCTGATTACCAGCCAATGATGAAAGCTGTTAACAGACGCGAGAGAAACCACCAATAATGACAATGGTCCTCAAGGTACTACAGGTACAATCTACGGCGTGCGAATAAATGAGTTGACGTCGAACACCCGCAGAATCACTCGATCGAAGGCCAATGATGTAAACCTCTCGTCGAATGCGACGAACCTGCCATTGAGGCATGCAGGCTCCAAGGTACCATAAGGAGTCTCTAGACCAACTTCCTGGATAATGAGTTGAAGTCAACAGGAAGTGACCTTGATCGAAGGTGGGCCATAATGTTTCCCACATCATCGACACGAGACAGAGGAACATGATGTTTTTTTGTGAATCAAGATCGTATGAGAATCAGAGGAAGGTTGATATTTGCAGAGGCCAACTTCTCTTGAACATATAAACGACACGACAGTGGACTTGGCAGTATTTGACATCAATAGATCAGAGGTCATGGTGACAAGGCAATGAGCAGAGGAGAGGTCAAAAGGGATTATCCAAACCCACGGAAGCAAAGTGAAGAAACGAGATGAGATGTCCCCAACCCGACACGAATGCAGACAAGTGCCATGTTCAAGAGTGACATACTGCCAACGACAACGACGATGGTTCCATTTTTCCCCCACCATTTCTGGCGAGTACCCCAATTATTTTTGATGACAAGCTTGAAGGGGATAGCATATGCTTGTAATATAAGTCCGCCCTTTGGGCGAATCCATCCTAGTGCATTTAACGAGTCCTAGGAAGGAGAAACTCGGAGAACGTCATTGCGACGGAATCCAATGTCATCAGGGTTTAACGAGTCTGACAAAGGAAGAACTTGGCGTCTTTTCATGTTTAGAGAGTTTGAAAAGACAGCAGAAAAGAAAACTCCACAGGTCCCTTTTCGTAAATAGTTCCCCAGATCCGAAAAGGTAGAAAACAATATCCGGGAAAACCTCCTAGTCGCGATAGGCTAGGGTATTCCTTTTTCGTAATCGATCCAACCCAGCCCGAAAAAGGGTTAAACTTATACTAGGTGAATGTCGATTCGTGTCCATTTTAACGAGATCGAAACGACAAGGGCCTCGACGATCTTTTCATATTTAGAGAGTCAGAAAAGAGCTGAAAGATGACTCCAGAGTGACTTTTTCGTGTATTTACCGAGTCCGAAAAAGTATAAAATACAACTCGTTTCCATCGTTTAAGTCGCAAAAACCTGCTGCTGCACATACCAAGCAAGCGTAAAATCTATTTTCGACATAACATATGCAAATATTTGATAAAAATAACTTTAAAACTCATTTAACGTTGAAAAAGTTATAAATATGCCAAATTGGTAAAAATAAAATTACTTTTACTATTTACCTTGGTGGAAAGCAACAGTGGTCCTTTTGGAGCAGAAACTTCTGACAGTGATTGCGACAAATCCAGTTGACCATTCAGCTTCTCGTCTGTCACAGGTAAGAGGCACTCTTTTGCTCTTCGTTTTCATTCATTTTTTAATAATTTTCCCTTAAAAATCAGTTCTATGTGGCCACTTTTAAAATTTTAGGGCTGCGCCCATTGGCGCGGGTATTGGGCACGGACCCGCGCCAATGAGCTCTTTTATATAAAGGGCTCGCGCCACGTGGCGCGACTATTCACAAAACAGCCGCGCCAGCGGCCGAACCTAAAAATCCGCCCAAAATTTCGACATTTAGACCAAATTGCATGGAATTTGAAGCTCATCAAAGATCTAACTAAGGGTTTTTGACCATATGAATGCAGGTAATCACTCAAAATGGCAATCGAATGGAAAGAACGAGAGCATGGAGAAGAGGATGAACAAGCCATGCAAATTCAAGCTTGCATGAATGCACTTAGAAACTGTGGACTGAAAAAGTTCTTCCTCACACCGTGTCTACGAGCTCAGCCCGAGCTCCTCCAGTATTTAATCAATATCTAGGATGAACATGAACAGGTGTTCAGGTTACGAGACCAGGTATTAGAGCTAGAGGTTTCTGATGTTTATTTTATCACTGGATTGTCCCGCAGAGGTCCGATCCCTGTGTTGACTGGAAGCAGACCATTTGGGGAGAATATGGAAGAAGTGATGGCACGAGTGTGCCAAGGAGCACAAATGGGATCAGGCAGCAAGAAAGTGGATATCCACACTATCCCTGATCTGGCATTGAGAGTGGTCCTCCATACCATCACGCGGGCTGCTGGGTCGCAGGCGGCCGGGGCAGGTTTGTGCACCGCACGAGGCCACAGCGTCCACCCCGCGTCTCGCACGCATGGGTCCCTATCAGAGTAACTGGCAAGCAGTAGCAACAATCAATATGAAAAGGTAGCTCACAAAAGGCAAACAAGCTAAACTGAAACAGTTTGGCTATGGTTCCATCCTGGTATCGTTCATTCTGGAACGCTTACCAATCTTCCAGGGCCAAGGGGCCTCAGTAGCAGATCCGATACCACGAGAGCCAAGAATGGCTTCATTGGCAGACATGCTCAGATTCGGAGGCAGCCAACAAGGTCCCGAGGCCGCAGCTTTTTAGGGTGGTTACGGCCACTGATTGTTGGAAGATCAGCCCTGGTGCGGTGAAATCGACGCACGGGGACCCGCATCTCCCACCTACCGGCATGGGAGACGACCTGGGACGCAGGAGTCAGTAAGACCCTATGGTTTTTTGAGTTTTCATATTTATATGCTTTCTGTTAATACACATTCGTTTTAATATTTTACATATGCATGCGCATGTGACCCGAGAGACCCGCCCGGGGATGTCTCCTATCCTCACCGAGGGACACAACTGCCCCCCGATTCGTGAGAGGGTACCGCAGATAGTGAGCCGATCCGTACCCGAGGGCACGCTCATGGACCCGTACCATGTCGGCCGGCGTATGTACCGATGGCATACCAGTGCCGCACGGTGGGAGTTCCGAGTCGGATCCACCGAATCCTGAGACGCTTAGTGCGTGCAGTCACGTGCTATCATGAGCACCATGCGGATTAGTCTTTAGGATTTATACCACACCTATTTTTTGAGAGACATACCGTCTCCGGATGTACTAAGACGATTATGTATATTTTTACTTTGTGATGCACACTGTGCAAACATTTCGACACACACATATATATATATACATATGACTATTTTGGATGGATCTTTTACATGTGATGATGTTTTCTATATGTCATGCAAATGTCTAATAAAAATGTAATCTAATGTATCAGTTACATGAAAAACGACCCAATGCGAAATGTATTCACACAATGTATCTACTCACACATTTCATTTTTATGCAAGCTTAAGAGCACACATGAACACACACATATGCAAACTATGCTTGAAATGAGGGAGATGGGCATGCCCCCCAGCATGGTGTCTCAATTCGAGGTGCATGTCCCCCAAGCTTCAGTCCATTGAAAATGGAGTGAAGTTGTCTAAAACATAAATGACTTAACATGCTTGTGTTTCATTATTTTAACGAGGTTGACACACTTAAAAGAACTATCCTCGAGACACCTTGTTTCATGGTTTAAGGAGCTTGGCACAAGACAAGGAACTCTGCTCTGACAACCTTGTTTCATTTTTTAAGGAGCTTGACACAGGGAAAGATCCATGCTCCAAGAACCTGGTTTCATTTTTTAGAGAGCTTGACACAGGGAGGAAACCGTGCTCTAAGAACCTGGTTTCATTTTTTAGAGAGCTTGACACAGGGAGGGAACCGTGCTCTAACCGACTTACATCAAAATGAACAAGAAGGCGGTGCTTCCAAGAGTTCCCCTCCTAGTGGAAGGAAAACATCCTGGAAGTCAGGACCCAATGCCCCGAGTACACTATGTACAATGGCGTCATCACTAAGCACAGGCACGGGGTAGGTAGCCACATAGTTGACCTGCGGCGGGGCAGATACAATGGGTGGATAAAAACCAGGAGGGGGTGATGGCGGGCCAGATGCCATATTAGGACCAAAGAACGAAAGCTGATCAATGGTCACGATCCTTCCTTCATGTGGAAAACAGACCACACGAAAGAGGGAGGAGACGAGCACTCCCATGGCATAGGTGTAATCGCGCCCCAGGGGCAGATTGAAATCCAAGGGGCCTGGAACGACCATCACGTCCATATGGACGGTTTTTCCTCCCAAAGTAATCGGTAACCTTGGAAGGATCCCCAATGGTTGACTCGTCCTCCTATTAAAAGTCAACAGATTATGCGTAACGGGCGCAAGCGGCGGCGAACCGAAAGCTTGCCAGATAGTTGAAGATAGAATACTAACAGAGGCACCTTCGTCTATAATGGTGCTGGGTACAACCAGACCAAGAGCCTGTACTGTGATCTCGAAAGGCACATAACACGGAAGGCGAAATCCTGCAAATCGATTCCAGTCAAAGGAAGCGACCAAACTACTCGGAGGGGCTACCATCGAAATGCGAAGGTCTTCCCCTGATGTTACGGAAGCAGAAGCCTCCTTCATGACCTCCATCTCGAAGGCGGGAGGAATATCTGTAGCCCATCTCGGGAGGCTGAGGAGAAGCTACAATGTGACGCAGAATCTTTCTCCAAGTCTGAAGAATCTGAAGAAATCAGAAGGACATGGGGGGTGTGAGATCCACTCTCGACAGAAAAGACCTGGTGCACCGCGGACGGGGCCAGTTCAACCGATCCTATGAACAATGGTTGGTCAGGGACGGATTCGTGAATTTGAATTTCTAGGGGAGTGGGATCGACCAAGGATGACTCTTGACCAATCGTAGGATCAGCTGGCGGAGGACTCAAAGAAAGCCGATTATAACCAGGTGGAAGGCGTGGTGTATAACCAGTTGGGTTGTCCAAAACTTGCTTGGCTTCATCCATATAAGGACAAAGGTGAATGGCATGGTGCCCTTCACACAACTTACAGGGATTGGTGATCTTACCCTGCTTCTTAAGAGCCTTATCAGTACCAGTTGAAGACGTGCCCCCAACCTGGCTCCCGGAGGTCAAAGGCAACGGTGGACGGCCGTCGGACCATGCTTCGAGCACCTTGGGGATACCAGGGCAGTCTCGAAGAAGATGGTCTCCCGTGCATAACAGGCAAGGGAACTTGACTTTCCGTGGAGGGTTGGAAGGTTTATCAAGAGGAGATATCTCAGAAACAGTGGCTGCACTTTTAGCCTCTCGCTTATCAGACTTCTTCTTCTTTGTCTTCTTCTTCTTCTTCTTAACCACCTGGTTACTCGAATCCAGGCTTTCACCAGGCGAGGTAGAAGAGGAGGACGCAGAAATAGGTGAAGAAGGGGAGAGGTCCACCTTAGGATCAACATGATGTTGTTCAGTCGGAGGAACTGATTGAACAGTAGTGGAGACATTCGGGACTACAGAGGTTGAGAACAACCAAACAGGAAACCCAACAGTTAACCCAGGAAGGGACAACATCGCCATGTAAGGAGCACCAACATTTCCAAAAGGAGGAAAATGACCAGGATTCCCTTCTGAGGGGGTTCCTTGGTTGGTAAACTCTGAAAAAGTTTCCATCAACTCAAAACCACACACGGGCCGAAAACGAGTCAAGACACACGATCAAACGGTCAACAAGCAATGTCTAAACAGGTGTGTAATCATGGGTGATTAATTTTACCACATTGGAAAGTAAGAAATTCTACCGTTTCATATTTTAAGAGTCGAGAAACGATAAAAATATGACTCTATCTCTTTCAGAGTTGACACAAGCGTGAAAGGACAAGCGCTTGACGGTCTTTTCAAGTTTAGGGAGTCAGAAAAGACCAAATGACTACTCAGGAAAAACTAGGCACAAAGGGTGTACCAAATATCCGTGAACTGCCATATACACCTTGGTTTCAGTAATGAAACAGAAATCGATCAAGGACTTTCCGTACGTGCAGGTAGTCTCCCCGAATGCTGTGTTCGGTGTATCACGGGTATAGGGCGGCAGACTCGGCTTCCTGTGGATAAAGGATTGAAAACCTAGAGGGGTCTCCCTTTATATACGCGACGGTACGGGGAGCACAAGTCCGTACTAGCGCTGTCTAAAGCCAAAAGGCGAGTGACAGCTGCTAGGTTTAATGACGCCGGAACACGTCTCTAGCCTAGACCTTCTAAAAATGTTTCGTTAAGTTCCAATGCTGCCTTAGGTTAATTGAATAAATTTTTACAGTTGATCTTCAATTAAGTTTCAATTTTCAGGCCCTATCGTATGTAGTGTCTTAAAATACTCCTAAATGCAAAGCTACATGCCACAGTCCAACATTTCGTTCGATGAAAACTAATTAGAGATGAGTTGAGAGCTTTTACACAAACGAAATGAACGGAAGAAAAACAATGAGACCTCTAATGCAACTAATGAAATTGAAAACTTTTCATCCAAATCACTAATCACTAGCAAAATTGAAAAGATCACAATTTGCACTAATTAACAAAAGAAAAAGAGATTTTTTTTTTTTGATTTTCAATGTTTAATAGCTAATATGCACTAAAAAATCTTGAAAATAAACGGAACATCTTGAGAAACGATATTCGAGAGAGAAAAACAAACAAATTTCACTCAACAACACAAGCAATCAGATCCCCAGATCGACCAAAGTCTCTCAAAACAAAGAAAAGACTCAAAAGCTTCCAATGGACCGTGTGATCTAGGTCCAAGGCAAGACTAAACGAATTTCGAATGAAGGAATGAAAAATCACCCAAAAATCGAAACAAAACAATCAACAACTACTTAGAGGATGTGGAGAATCAATCAGACAGTTGACAGGACAATCAAAACACCAAAACTCCCAAGGAGGGCTCGATACACTAAGCCACTAGATGCCCTAGGGCTTAAAACGTGAAATCGATAGATAAAAGCAAACAACCAAAGGACAAAGGTGAATTCCCAGTCAAACAGGACTCCAACACACTCAGGCAGTCGGAAAATCAAGAAGAAAAACACTGACCAAACCCAGAGAGCTCAAAAATGAGGAAACTCAAAAACCTTACAGGAGTGGCGCGACTGTAAGTGTGAAACTGGCGCCAGAAAGCAATTGGCGCGGGCTAAACAAAAGCAACATGCGCCAATTGGCGCGACTGTCGGGTTAAAAACCGCGCCAGTCGAGTTTCTCAGTCAAAAATTAAAAAAAAGCTACTCCAGAGACAAATCAATGTAAACTAAGCAAACCAAGAAGTCAAAAACAACAAAAAGAACCCAACCCAGAAGGATGATCAAGCAAGGAAAAACATAAAACAATCAAAGCGAGACAACACAAACGAGACAGTGAAAACTGGACGATCCCCAGCGGAGTCGCCAAATTGTTGAGGAGTTATATCCCCTCTGCGGACAGAGGCGATCCCTACTAGCCCAGCAGGGGTCTAGCAACAATCAAACAATGTTACGACGCAAGTTCCTAGTTACGAATGAAAAGACTAGAGATAGAAGCCTACCTGGATTCCAATGCTATGACCTGAAGAAGAAGCGTCCCCATTCCTCAGCCTCGGTAGATCACAATCCCTCCACGATCTCCGCGGATGAACACTTGCACATGGAAGAAACAAACAGATACAAGCATAAAACCCGGCATACGTAACTAAATATCAGTCAGAAAGGATATTACTCATATTATCATAATGGAAAACAGAGTGGAACCATAATCGTAATCATCTATTAAATAACAAACGAAGAGAGATTACAACCAAGTTCTGACGTCGTGGTCTCCTTCGGACGGGTTCCCAGTCGTTCACGTCTCGCAAAGCTCGCCAAGGAAAGGGAAAACCTCTCCAGAGTCTCTCGACAATGGTCTCCTTACTTGAGTCGGCCTTAAGGGAAAAGGAGGGCTCTTTACAGCACAAAGGCTCTTGGGAATATGGAGATTCAAAGCTTAGGCACTTCAAGACTAGCTTGCCATGAGATTGAGCAGGCTTTTATAGATGGGGAAGGAGGGAGTTGGGATCCCTATTATTGTGGGATTGGCCCTATCAACAAGGAAGGTTCCATGGGAGGTGGAAAAACTACTTCCCTTCCATAGAACTCCCGCAGCCAAACCTCCCAACTCAAGATAGGCAATGGTTTCTGAGTTTGTTGAAACTCAACTTCCGCCATCTTTATATAAAAAACAGTCCTTAAATTGGGTGGTGCGACTACTGCTCTGTGACAGAGCGCCAGTTGGTGCGACCTCTTTGCGGGATTTTCCCCATTGGCGCGAGTACTGAACTGTCTGCCCGCGCCAATGCAAAAAGGGATGTTTTTCATGATTTTTGCAAGGAGATGTCTTAAGGGAAATTAAAGCTCATGCTTAGAGGAATGCATTGATGATGGTTTCAAGGCATGACAATGTTCACAGGTCACAAAATGGGTCCTCCATTGTGCGGGACGGGGAATGGTAGGGACGGTGACAAATTACTGTGTAACAAGCACATAGGATGGAGGCAGACCTGTGTAGAGGAGATGTTGCATGGGTAGTGGAGCTGCATATATCCAAGGTGAAGGGCAAGGACTCTTCGGTGCATCCATATGCTCAATATCTTTTGGATCGGTATTCTATAGTGTTTGAGGATATCCCACCAGGGATACCTCCTGACCGAGGGTTTGAACACACGATTGAGTTGGAAAAATGGGTCCAAGCAGTGATCACCACTCCTTATAGACATCCCAAGGCTTATAGGGATGAGATTAAGAGAGCTATCCAAAATATGCTAGCACTAGGGCACATTCGACCTAGTACTAGTCCCTTTTCTTCCTCGGTGGTTTTGGTAAAGAACAAAGATGGCACATTGAGGATGTGCATTGATTATAGGGCCATGAACAAGAAGAATATGAAGAACAGGTACCCTATACCTAGGATCAATGAACTCATGGATGATTTGAGGTCTGGGTACCATAAAATCAAGGTGAGGGAGCAAGATATCCCTAAGACAACGTTAAGGTGTCACTATGGGAATTTTGAGTTTCTGGTAATGCCCTTTGGATTGACTAATGCTCCAGCAACTTTCCAATCCTGCATGAACCACATCTTCCGGGGTCATTTGAGAAAGTTTGTATTGGTCTTCTTTGATGATATTCTAATCTACAACCGCACTTGGGAGGAGCACTTGCAATATATTGAGATAGTCTCACATATCCTCAAGGAGAAAAAATTCTATGCCAAGCTCTCCAAATGTGAATTTGGCCTCACAGAGATGTTGTATTTGGGGCAAATCATAGGAGTGGATGGAGTGAGGGTACATGAGGAGAAGATTCAAGCTATTATAGATTGGCCTGAACCTAGGAATGTTATAGAACTCAGAGGGTTTGTGGGCATATGCACTTATTACCGGAAGTTTGTGAAAGGATTTTCACAATTAGCAACACCACTCACAGACTTGAAAAAGGAGGGAGCTTTCTATTGGACACCTACAGCGTAGAGAGCTTTTGATAAGCTCAAAGAGGTAATGAGTAGTTGTCCTGTTTTGGTTTTACCTGACTTTTCTCAACCTTTTGTGCTAGAATGTGATGCATTAGGTGAAGGTATTGGGGTAGTATTGATGCAAGGAGGGCATCCTATAGTCTTTGATAGCAGGAATTTTCTCCCTCATGAGAGGTTATACCCCATCTATGATAAAGAAATGTTGGCTATCATGCATGCATTAGCCAAGTTCCGACAGTACTTGGTGGGAAATAAGTTCAAGGTGAAGACTGATCATAATAGTCTTAGATTCTTCCTTGAACATAGGCAACTTCAGGAGAGACAACAGAAGTGCGTGAGAAAAATACGAGCTTATGACTTTGACATAGAATATGTTGAGGGGAAGAGCAATGTAGTAGCTGATGCACTTTCCAGGAGGCCCATAACGCTGTCCTTGAGAGGCATGGACACAGATTGGAAGGTTCAACTCTTAGTTGAGTACTACAAAGATGACTTTGCATGTGAGATACTTGATGGAGTGGTATCGGATGAGAGATTTAGAGTAATGGATGAGGTCATCTATTACAAAGATCGAATCTAATTGCCTAAGAATTCTAAGCTCAAGGAAAAGATCTTATTGGCCTCACATGATTCACCACTTGCCGAGCATCAAGGTTTCACAAAGACTTATCGATCTATCAGAGAGAGATTCTCATGGAAGGGTCTCAAGGAGGACGTGCTTCGGCATGTCAGGGAATGCACCACTTGCCAACATAACAAGGGAGAACACACTTATCCTGTTGGTTTTTTGCAGCCACTACCTATTCCAGATGGGAAGTGGGAAAGTATCTCTATGGACTTCATCACCGGCCTACCAAAAATGTAGGGTAAGGACTGTATCTTTGTTGTTGTTGATAGAATAACAAATTACTCTAATTTCTTTGGCATTTTTTCACATTATACTGCTTCACAGGTAGCTAAGCTCTTCTTCAAAGATGTATTTAGACTCCATGGTATCCCTACGACCATAGTGAGTGATCGGGACAATCGCTTCATGGGTGGATTTTGGCAGGAAATTTTCCGATTAGCGGGGACTGATTTTACCCCCAGTACCAGCTATCACCCCCAAACTGATGGGAAGACTGAGATAGTGAACAAGTGGCTAGAAGGCTACTTGAGGAACTATGTGGCAGGGCAGCAGAAAGCTTCTCTACGTTGGCTCCACTTGGGGGAGTATTGTTACAACACTACTCACCATATCTTTATTGGCATGACTCCATTCCGAGCCTTGTATGGGTATGAGGCACTTTCATTTGCTGATGTTATGTTTCGGGAAAGTAAAGCTCCAAGGGCAAGGGATTGGATTCAAGAGAACCAGGACATACTCAGGGCACTCAAAGATAACATTGCTACTGCTCAAAACCAGCAAAATATGTATGCAGGCCGTGGTCGGATAGAGAGATAGTTTGAGGTGGGAGATCTTGTCTACCTACGCCTTCAGCCTTACAAACAGTCCACACTCAAGGTGAAGGGAGATGAAAAGCTCAAACCATGTTTCTATGGGCCATACAAGGTGAAAAGATGTATCGGTAAGGTATCATATGAGCTGGAGCTTCCCAAGGGGAGCAAGATCCACAATATCTTCCGTGTATCTTGCCTCAAGAAGGCCATTGGGAGGAATGCATTTGCCAACATTAAACTTCCTCCTATTGATGATGAGGCCCATTTGATCTTGCAGCTAGAAGCAATCTTAGACATAAGGGAGAGGCAATTGAGAAACAAAGTCATCAAAGAATATCTAATTCAATGGAGGAATCTACCAGATGAGGATGCCACTTGGGAGGGAGAGAAGATCTTGCAACATCCTTCTTTACTGTTGCTTGTGGGCAAGAAACTTTTGAGCGGGGAGGACTATAATGTTAAAAAATTAGCCATTTCTACTTGGAACATTATAATTGCTTCATTTTTTAAATAATAAGTAGGAAACACAATAAAATCTATCCCAGTGTGAAAAGGGATTGAGATAGGAGGATAAAATAAAGCCTCTTGAGTGTGAAGAGGAGCAAAATCAAGGAGCTAGCTATAGTTGACCAAGTCAACAACGCTGTCACAAGGGAGGGAAAGCCACTAGGGCAGCACAGTTTTGAAGGAGGAAACTTTTCAAAGAAGCTACAACACCAATGAGTGGGGCCCAGGATGGAGAAGCTCACCTAGGATAAAAATGAAGGGATAGCAGCAAAATGATTCATTCATTCATACATCTTGTTTCAGTCTTATGACTGATTGCAAGCTTCATATGTTTAGTCGGAGTTGCAGCACTCTTTAGTGCAAGAGTTCTCATGCGGGAATTCTATCTTCATTATTGATATAGCTGATTGGGAGAGCTAAGGAGAAGGTCCTGAGTTCAATTCTCATCATATATCTTGAGGGGAGCCATCCTTTAACCTTGACAGTGCAACCACTTCTAGTGAATGCATTATTTCTGTAGCAGCTGCAGTAGCTGGGGTTGTATCTATCCATTTGTGCTTATTTCAGGAGAGGAGGAGATGATTTCAACTCCAAGAGATATATTGAGGAAGGCCTTGGGACATTTCTTGTATTGAGTGTCCTTTTTAGAGCATATCAGATATTTCTCAATACAGAGTTGCTGGGTACAACGTTATTTTATGCAGTGTTGTATCTTGTATTGTTATTTTGCCGAAAACCCTTACCAAGGGGTTATAATGTGTTTGTAAAAGAGGTCAATCCTCTCATTTCTGATTATATAATGAATGAAAGCTCCAGATATATGTTATTCCATCTATTTCTGTAGTAGACTTGATAAAAATAACGTTGTTGCTGCCTCCGACATTTTTGTTTTATGATGTACTGGGGTTGTGATGCTTTCTAGAATATTTGAGTTGGGGAGATATGTTTAATGTAGCTATAGTTATTTGTTTCTGATGCCATTATATATTTAAGCTACATACAACATAAATAAGAGGATCCAACCCTGGACTACGTTATTTTTGCACTGGTTTTCTTATACAGTATCCTCATTGGTGATATTTCTAGAATTCCTGAAAAGGAATATTACAGTCATCTTCCTTTCTTTGAATTTCATTTACAATATAGGAAGGTAGATGTTAGTATGTTCCCGTAGTTTCTAGACCCACCCTAGGGCTAGAGGGATTTCCTCTATCCACAGAGGGGATTTACCTGGAAAACAGAGCCTTCTGAATATTTTGAGGATCTTATTGGGCAAGAAGAACAAGATGTTGTTTCAAATAAGGGACCTGATTCACCTATCTTAACCATGGCTGGGATCCAGATAGCCTTTCCCATAAGAGAGGCAGATGGGGAAACTAAGATGAAAAACATTAGCCACTCAACTCTTCCACACTTCCATGGACTTACCTATGAGGATCCTAACACATTCCTGTTTGAATTTTCTGTTGTTGTAGGACTTATGACTACACTTATGATGATCAAAATTTACAGCTATTCCCATCCACCCTTAAGGATGAAACCATGAGCTGGTTCATGGGTCTTCCTGGGGATAATATCACTACCTAGGAATAGATGGAAGAGACTTTCAACAACAAATATAGAGACTACTGTAGGTCCAAGGAAACTAAGGATCAAATATTTATGATGAATCTAGGACCTGGTGAATCCCTAGAATACTATGAAGAGATGTTTCAATTAAACTATAAGAGAGCCAAATGTACTCTTGATCCCGCATCACTTAAACTTGTACTTCTTTGAAGGATTGGTGAAGAGATGATAGAAACCTTGAATATTCTATTAGGAGGAGATATCTACCAACAACCATATGAAACAATAAAAATTGTCTTTCAGAACCATTCTAAGGCGTTTAGGAAGAAGGGTATAAAGTACATCCAATACCCCTTCCTCTTCCACCTTCATAAAACATGAGATTGGAAACATGCTAGAGGACTTCAAGAGTGACATGCTGCACACCTTTGCTTTGCAAATGGAGATAATGTAGGTCAAAAGAAATAAAGAGGAAGTAGATAGAGCCCTGGCCATATTTTGTCCTAGATGTACCAAGAAGCACCCAAGAAATGAATGTCCAGTGAATTTCATAGAGGTTTGCTTAGTCTGTGAGGAGAATCATGCCACAGAAAAGTGTCCCTCCTTACCTGGACTTAAGAATGTACATCAAGGTGGGGAAGCAATTCCAGAGCAACTCTGTTTCATCAAACAGAGTAGGCCTCAAGGCCCAAGGCCATATCAACAAGGTATGCCAGGTGCACCTTACTCTTATCATCACAACAATCAAAGCACACCCATGAAACCTTGGTACACCCCCACTCCTCCATCCTAGTCTACATCTCCTACTTGGCCTTACAACCCTTCATATCATCCTCAGCCAGTAAACCAACCATTTCAATTGTATGTTCCACAACAACCTCAGTGGAACAATGCATCCCAAGGGTGGAGACCTCAAAAAAATCAACCACCAACTCTAATTCCTCCACCCCAACCTCAACCTCAGCTCACTCATTATACTCCACCTAGGCTACCTATACTTGCACAAACCAATCTGAACCCGAATAATAGACATGAATGTCAGGGTCCTAGTGGAGAAACATCCTATCCAGCTTATGCTGTGGAGATACAGGAGGTAAATCTCAGGTCAGGAAGAGTACTCCCAGAAAACCATCCTCCATATCCACCTGTAGAGGTTGAGGAGGAAAAGGAAGAAGGTAACAATCAAATCCAGCAACCTCCTTTTCCTGAGCATTTGATCCACCCTAGTCAACATGCCCGAGAGGAGACTGAACTCCTGGGAGAACTATAAAATTTGTGTGTAAAGATGCCACTTCTCTAGGCCATTAAGGATGTCCCTATCTACAATAGTCTCATCAAATAAAAGTGCTTCAAGAAAACTGGGAGAAGGAAGAGAGATACGCCCACCATCAATGTGGTAGGAAAACTGTCTAACCTAATGTTGGGGAAGGTGGTATTTCCAAAGTACTTGGACCCTGGTAGTCCAGTTGTTGATGTGAATATAGATGGTGTCATAGTCCCTAACACTCTGATTGATCTAGGGGCTACCATCAATATCATGACCAAGGAAACTATGTTGAAACTTAACTTCCAAGGGACTTTGAGGAAAACCACAAAATTTCTACAACTTGCAGATCGATCCACAATAACTTTGGAAGGAATTGTTGAGGATGTTATGGTTACCATTGACTCTTGGGAGTACCCTACAAATTTCCTGGTCCTACAACCAAAAACCGATTTTAATGGTTACCCGCTCATCTTAGGGACACCTTGGTTAGCCACTGCAGATGCTTATATTAGTTGTTAGGTCGGAAACATGACTATAAAAAATGGGTTTGTCTCTAAAAAACTAGTGTTATATCCTCCACCCTAGCCTTCCATTGATCATGATCTCCCTATATGGTTGGAGGATGAAGAAGATGAGCTATATAACATTTCCCCTATGTGTACCATAGATGCTATTCTTAGAGGGGGGCATCTTGATGAAGATGAACTCATCGACCATGCCATTCAAAACCAGTTCTCCACTAGCATTCCTCTTGAAACCTTAGTTAAAGAGTCTGAAATCCAACCTTGGATGGAAGTGAACTTAGTTGAGTCAACCTCTGAATCCACCAAGGCTATTGGATTTGGCTCGTCCAGATCTCTGAAAATCAACCCAAACCTTTCGAATTAAGAAAAGAAGCAGTTATCCCAACTTTTGAAAGATAATCTAGAATTTTTTTCTTGGGATTACAAGGAAATGAAAGGGGTGAATCCTTCAGTGTGAAAACATCATATTTACATCAAGGAAGGATGCAAGCCTGTGAGACAACCCCAAAGAAGGATGGACCCGACTCTGAAGGACATAGTGAAGGAAGAGCTGGAGAAACTATTAGATGCAGGGTTCATATATCCTATATCCGAAGTGAGTGGGTATCTCCTCTTGTCCTAGTCCCAAATAAGAATGAGAAGTGGTGAATTTGTGTTGATTATCGATAAATTAACAAATCCACTAAGAAAGGCCATTTTCCTTTGCCCTTTATAGACCAAGTCCTGGATGGCCTTGCGCAAAAGAGTTTCTTTTATTTATTAGATGGGTTCAGTGGGTACAATCAGATTCAAATTAGCCCTGAAGACCAGGATAAGAATACTTTCACCTGCCCTTGGGGTACCTTCACTTATAGAGTCCTACCCTTTGGGTTTTGCAATGCCCCAACTACCTTCCAAAGAGATGTCATGAACATGTTTTCTGAGTTAGTCCATGACTCTGTTGAAATATACATGGATGATTTCACTCCATATGGGGATTACTTCCAGGAATCTCTCTCTAATTTGGGTAAAGTACTAATAATATGCACTAATATGCATATTTCCTTGAGCCTAGAAAAGTGTGAATTACTGAATAAAGCAGGGGTTGTATTAGGACACTCCATATCCCAAGCAGGAATACGGGTAAACCTGAACAAAATCACTATCATCAAAAGGGTACATGATCCTCAAAAGTAGAAGGATGTCAGGAGTTTCTTAGGCTTAGTTGGTTACTATAGAAGATTCATCAAAGATTTTAGCAAGATGGCTTCACCATTATTTGGGTTACTGGCCAAATATTCCTAGTTAATTTGGTCTGGTCCTTGTTAAGAGGCTTTAGAGCTCATTAAGGAAAAGTTGAATACTACCCCCATCCTCCGAGGTCCAAATTGGACTTTTCCTTTCCACATCCACAATGATGCATCTGAAAAATCTGTAGGGGAAGCATTAGGACAATTAGAGGATAAAATACATTATGCCATTTATTTCATTTGCAAGAGCTTGTCTAAGCATAAACTGAATTATACTGTTACAGAGAAGGATATGTTAGCCATTGTCCATGATTTGCACAAATTCATGCATTATGTAACTGGATATCAGACCTTTGTTTACACTGACCATGAAGCCATCAAGTATTTAATGAACAAACCGAATGTTAATGCTAGGATAATTAGATGGTTGTTACTTTTGTAGCAATTTGATTTGACTATTGTTGATAAACCTAGAAAGGAGAATGTTGTTGCAATTTTTTTGTCCAGGTTAGCTCTCCCTGCAAGTGAAGAAGGAATGGTGGATGAACAACTGCCATATGATCATCTCTTTTCTATATCAGCACTCTCACCATGGTTTGTTGATATAGCCAACTACTTGGTTGCTGGGAGAATCCCTCCTAATCTTTCATTTAGGGAGAGAAGCAGAATCATAAAAAAAAGCACCCATTTCACATGGATTGAGGGAAAATTTTTAAAGCTAGGTCCTAATCAAATCCTAAGGAGATGTGTGAGGGAGGAAGAAGTTTTTGATATCCTCTCTGAATGTTATGACAACCCATGTGGAGGCCATTTTGCTATAAAGATAACTTCTTACAAAGTTTTTCAGGCATGATACTATTGGCCTACCCTTCACCAAGGTTCCAGAAGATACACCAGCAGGTGTGGCCAGTGCCAAAGGATGGGGAAACCCACGCAAAGGGATAAGATGCCTTTGCACCCTCAAGTGGATCTGTTGCGATTTGACAAGTGGGGCATGGAATTTGTTGGACCTATCGATCCACCATCCAAGAAAAATAAGTATATCATAGTCTTCACTAATTACCTGAAAAAGTGAGCTGAAACAAAAGCAATGAAGGTAGTAACTGAGGAGAAAGTAGTATAATTTATGAGCAAGAATGTGTTTTACAAGTTTGGGTACCCTAGAGAAATAGTCACTGATCAGGGAGCACAACTCACCTCTCACCTCATTGAGAATATTTTGAGGAAGCACGAGATTAAGCATAGAAATTATACTACCTATCACCCTCAGGCGAATGGCCAAGTAGAAGTAACTAACCGAGATTTAAAGAGCATCCTCACCAAGGTTGTGAGAAGCAGTAGAAAATATTGGGCAGACAGATTGGTAGAAGGTACTTGGGCCTACAACACTACTTGGAAGACAACAACAGGATTCACTCCTTATGAACTAGTCTATGGTAAGAAGGCTCTACTTTCAATTGAGTCTAAATTCAATACTTTAAGAATGGTAGCTGAATTAAATATAGATCTATCAAACACCCAAAAAGAGAGGTTGTTGCAACTAAATGGATTGGATGAGTTCATAATGCAAGCACTTCTTCACACGGAGGTAGTTCAGCTGCAAAGGAAGGTCTGGCATGACAAGAACATCAAAGAAAAGGGCTTCCAAGAAGGAGATTGGGCGTTGTTGTATGATTCAAGGTTTAAATATTTCAAAGGAAATTTGACGACAAGATGGTTGGGACCTGACACATTGGAAAAATGTTTTGATAATGACGCAGTTCAAATCATAACCATAGATAAGGAAGGAATCCCCTTGCTATTCAATGGTCACAGAATTAAAATTTACAAGAAGCCTTTGTCAAGGGAAAAGTTCATAAATTCAATAAGAAGAGAGGTGTATGTGATGGGAAAACCATAGTTTCCCACACCTTTTGGGAAAAAGAAGAAGAAGAGAGATTTATGGGTGAAAATTACCTCTCTGAGGCGCCCAAGGCAATTTTGTGGGTTGAAAACCTCCATGGAGGTAGGCCACTTTCTTTAAAATGAATAAATAAAAAAATTACATCTGCATCTTTGTATTTTCACTTTTTGTTGTTTTGTAGGTTATTAATGGTTTCTAGAAACAAAGGGAAGCATTCATCTTCTCTCCCCTTCTATTTTACCATCAATCCCATCATTCACTCCATTAATTTCCATAACTCCTTCCATCACCTCCATACACCATATTCCTCCATTCCTGTGCACAATGTAGGAAAATAAATCAAGCCACAAACTGCTACAAACATTAGGAAGTTCCTTAAAAAACAAAGTTGTTCACGGACTGGAAAGAAAAACAAGGAGGAGCTGATAAAGCAGACCCCAGGAAACACAGGAGTGCCACCCATGGCATATGGAGCACCCCCATGCAACACCTACAATGGGAAGAAACAACAAGAAATATCAACAAATCACTGAGAGAGTTTCTCATTCAGCAAGCTTCTCACTCAGAAAATAGGAAAACAAGGAAGAATGCAACATAGAAGAGGCTTGTCTCCAAATTCCAGCTCCTTCAATCGCCTTGAAAAAAAAAAGTAAACTCAGGTATAGCTTCTCACCCCTCGCTATGAATCCATAATAGCCAGAAATAATTAAATTTGTAGACTTAGAGTTTAAGGGGCAGAAAGGTGGCTAGTTAGCTTGGCCACCATCATGAAGTATGACTAGGGAGAGCCGCAAAGTCACGCCACCTGGGCATGCAAAATAAAAAATTTAAATCAAGTGGAGTAAAGAAAAATGAGGGGAGGAAACACACAGTCCATCATGAATTAATATAGAGAAGGAAACAAAGGTCTCTAACGAAAATTAGAGCTAAGGCCGAGTTACATAAACGCTCAAAAATTAGTTGCACAATCAAATAAAAAGAGATCCTGTCTCATCCAAACGAGTGAATTGAGAATTTTTGAGAAAAAGAGACTGAAGGGAGCCCGCAACACAACAATATCGAGAGTGGGCTGTGTATTTGAACAACGTGCACCAACAACAATAGTAAAACAACATCACCAGTAGTTGAGCTAGCTTCCGAAGTATACTGCACATTAGTCACAATAACAAGGGACCAAGGGAAACTTTTATAGCAACCCAAACAAGGCATAATTCTACTCTTAACCTTAGAGAAAAAGAACCAGAAGAAGGAGAGGAAGAGACAAAGGGCCAAGGAAAAAAAAAAGATATGGCAATAGAATTCATAGAGGTAGAAAAAAGTTAGAAAGAAGCAAACTCACAACATAACACCACATCATCTCAAGACAAAGAGGTAGTTTCCACCTTAGCTCCTCAGAGCGCAAAGAGAAAAAGGCAGACCTCTATTTATTTCAGAGCTGACAAGAGTTAGAGGATAATTCAGAGAGAGCAAGAAAATCCTCCCACAAGCCCGATTATCATTGAATAATTACCAAGGGAGGAGGAAAGACTCGAAGAAACAGTTTTCAAGGAGCAGCTGCAGAAAGCATACGTAGTGAATGTAGCACTGAAGGAGAAATTACAGCAAAAGGGGAAGCAAGTAGCCAACATGGCAGACTTATGCATAGAATCCCTTCAACACAGATTCCATTCTGACTCATATGCTGTGTACCTCAAGGAGCAATGGCTCCTATTTCAAATCAAAATTATAGCCTCCCATGGATCCATACCTTTCGAATATTTTAGGAAATTCATGGATTTCTACAAGCAAGCTAACATGGCTGATCAGGCAAAGATGGCAGAGTTTTATGTGCATAACCTTATGCTAACAAATCTGGATACTTGGGACCCCAATCCTACAATGGGGGATATGTAGTTGATGACCTTAGTATCTTGGATGATGAATGAGGACACTAGAGTGAAAGAGATATGGAGGGTCATGAGAAGAAGAAATAGAGAACCCTTACATATCAAACTAGAATGTTTCAGCCCGAGAGAAGTCATCCTTAACCGTCGAGAGATTAAAAGGGACCCTGCACTAGTTGAAAGCTACCTTCAGACTCAAACATAGGTAATGGGCCACTTTGATGATGTTTCTAGGAAGATAGAAGATGAGTGCATGATGGCAAGCTAGAGGAGATGGAATAACCTCCCTCACAGCCTCAAGAACAAGGAGTACCATACTCCAGAAAGATTAAGGGGTGCATTGGAAAGGACACCATTAAACAAGAGGGCCATGCAGGCCAAAAATATCCAATGGTTGGGACTAAAGCTCAACCCACCTTTGCTGCTGGGGTGGAATGATGAAAATGACACAGATGCACAAGAGAGAGAATGGGAGAATGTAGAGAGAAGTAATGGTTTTTACCCTCCTTGGGGAAACTCCCATACTTCTTCCTCAAGAAATTAGGGGGGCTGTCAAAGCCTTGAAGGAAATGTAGGAGGAGGATTAGTTGCTCAGAGGATGAGAAACCATTCAGTAGGGGGGTGATGATGAGCTCCATCATTAGACATATTTGGAGGGATTAATGGTCACCTTTTTTCCTTCTTAGATCTATTTTTCTTCATTTTTATTATTATTTGGTTTTATGATGCTAGTATAGGTGGTGATTAAGGCTAACATACTCTGAGTGCCTAACATGAGGGTGAGTGTAGAAAATCATGAATTGTTAAGCATTTTTTAAGGATTTTATCATAAAGACTTGGAGGAGACATCAAGGAGAAGTTATAGGAGGATTTCCCATCCTCCTTAACTCTCAAAGGCAACCAAAGGATCCCAAATATTTTCTCCAGCAATTCGAATTCCAGAGGCAGCCAAGCAAATCAATCTTTCTTTACCTGGAGTCAAGTGGAATCAATCACTATTTTCTAGGGAGTTGTTGGTAGCTTCCTTGTAGAATAAATAGAGTAGAGATAGAGCTAGGAAGTGGGTCGATTCTAGTCAGAACTTTGTTGCAAGCTATTGAGATTTTTATTATTTTACTCAGTGATCAAACTTTCAGAAATGTATGAGGCTATTATTTTATGAAATGATTAGACTAATTTCAATTTACTGATTTAATTTTCAGAGAGATAGGATCGTGTGATATGGTCCCAATCCATATGCCTCAGCCTCTCTCCTGTATTTGTTCCCTGCTTTCTGTTATTCAATTAGTTCTGCTTCTAATAGTTTCATTGTTGTTTAGTTTTTTCTTTTAGTAACGTTTTTGTAGTTCTTCATTTGCTTATGAAGAGTAATAGAGCAGGGGAAAAATCCAAAAATCTGTGGATCAAGACCCCCTTCTCATCTCTGTCAATAGATCTCGAGGAGGGCGAACCTTCCACAGACCCAAAAACTTATTTCTGTTCACTGTTTCTGAGATTAAAAATAGAACAACATTACCATTTTCCAGTCTTCCTCTGCACTGTATTTTTATGCATTTGTCTGTTTTGTTGCACATAACTTAGCAGGTTGATCGTAGGAATTATTGCTAAAATCCAAGAGAAACTCCAAATCCTCCTCGCTTCATTTCACATCTCCCTTCCATCTCTGTTGTTACGCTTCTATTCCCTTCTATTTCATTTATTGCAGCTACCACACCCTTTTATTCCCAAAAAAATTTCAAAACGACTAAGTCTGTCTTCTATTCCTTCGTTTTCACATTTTATGGTTATCGCAAAAATTTTAACAAAAAAAAACACTTCATAACGTTATAGGTTGACCTCTTTTCTTCTCGAACTTTCCGCTACCATACTATGCCTTTTCGTAATTCGCACTTCGCATATTTTCCATTTTCCCTTTAAGACTTACCACCCCTTTTTTCCGATTGTGATATTGATATCACACTCTGCCTTTTCCTCCTCAGAATTCCCGCTATCGCACTTCATACTCTCCTCCTGACTGCACTTTCACTTCTCCACCAGCCTTGCGATATTGCAATATCGCAAATCGTAGTTTCAATTTTTTCCATTAATACTTCTGCCTCCAAACCCCGATTGCGATATTACTGTAGCACTCTGCCACGTCACCGATCGCAAATTGCATTTCAATTTATTTTTTTTCCTTTAATACTTACCCTCCCAACTGTTGATTGCGACATCACTATAGAATTCTGCCATTTCATCCCTATTGCAATCGCATTTCTTTGTTTTTGTCCCCATCGCAAATTGAAAATCACAGTTTTTATTTGGTTCCTTTAACACTTACCTCTCCCGATGTTGATTGCAATATTCTCTATAGTTTGCCGCCGGTCCCACCGCCACATCACCTAGCGCATTTCGCACTTCGCAAATTTTCCTGGACAACACTACCCCTCAAACTTTGCAATATTGTGAACTGCGATATCGCATTTCACACTTCGCAAGTTTTACCACATCGCAAATTGCAAATCCCAGTTTTTACCCCGTCGCATTTCGTAGTTTTTACCTCATCGCATTTTTTATTTTGCTCCCGCTCCTGAAAAACACTTCCTCTATCCCTCTAAATTTGCGATATTGCGATTACGATATCACATATCACACTTATGTCCTCCATCGCAACTCCACCATCGCACTTTTCAAATTCATTCCACTCCAAAGCATCTTTTGCGCCATAATAAAGCTTTAATAAGGTTAAAACCCACTCTTTCCACTTCAAAGCCTGATTTCATATGTTTATCCCTCTATTAGCACTTTCAACCCTTTCTTCTCCAAGCTACAAATCAACACTTTTTCAATTAAAATTAAGTCATGTATAGCTTAGTTGCATGGATAAAATCATGGTAGATAGAGAATAATATAAGTAGGGTGTGTTTAGCCGATTTGCCAAGTTAAGTATGGTTTAAATTAGTTTCCTTTCTGCAATTTAAATTAGTTTCCTTTCTGCCATTTATTTTCAGCAATTTAATTTAGTTTCCTTCTGTCATTTCCTTCCAGAAATTTACTTTGCAATTCTTATCATAGCTTAAGAAATAGCACCATTTCGTAAAGAAGAAGAGGATGACATGAGAAAAATGCATCTACTGTGTATATAGCACTGTCACCTCCAAGTTTGTACGAACCCCGGGTTGATAAAGTAAAGTAGGGCAACCCCTGGGAGTTTCAACACTCTTGGGGCAATACCAAGGCTCACTACCTCCTATACACTTCTAGATATATTTTTTTCTCTACTACTAGGAGGCGTCACCATTATTCCCATCGCCATCATTATCATCTGAAAATGTTATCAGTTGATTGTATAATTTATTGTTTTTCACTATCTATTATGTTCAAGTTTTAGTGAATTGATTTCCAGAGGGTTGCATAAGTGTCTTGAGCTAGTTTTCATGTGACTTGACAATGGGGGATTTCCCACATATCATACCAAATTCAAATCCAAATTCAAAATAAAACTTGGAAACTATGATTATGATATGTTAAATTGACTTATGGATGTTTAATATATTTTTCCTTGGTAAAAATTTGACTTATAATGGTTTCCTTGTTAATTTATCTCCAAAATCCTAATATATGTTGAAATAGTGGAAAACTTGCTAGTAAATTGTTGATATCCAAGCATTGTAGATACAAATTTGGATTAGTCTTTGAGTTAATATTATTACTCGCTTAATGAATGTATTAATATTTCCCCTTGACCCGCTCATCATGCATCACCCTCCATAGTGGAAAATTTGGACTTGACATCATAGGTTCCCTTCATGTGGCCCGAGAAATACTCCCATATGAAGGATGGGAACTGCAATGCCTTGGAAAAAATAGTTTCATTGGTTACCATAGTTAATGTTACATGGAAATGAGAACACGGTATTTCATGGAAAACTCTTTTGTATACATTTAGAAATAAACTATGACAATTCTTAACCATATAAACCCATTTTTAAACCTAGACTTGCGTGACCAATAAATTCTTTCTCCTCAACCCAGTCATCGATAGCCTTCATTGTGGACAAACTCAACATCATATCTATATATGAAATATTACAACTTTAAAAAATATTATATCTATGAAATATATAAACTTCAAAAAAACATTGACAATGAATTATATATGTGGTAAAAGAAATGAATTATAATGAATTACAATGAATTATATGAATTATAATGAATTATAATCCATAGTGTATATATATGTGGTAAAACAAAAATATTATATTTTTAATTATAATGAATTTTATTATTATTATTATTTGTTTATAATATTATAATTCATTATAATTAAAAAAATAATTTTTTTTACCACATATATAACTCTATATTTTAATTTTGGTTTATCGATATTTGTTTCTTAGCTTCATCGTGATTTTCTTGCAAAACCTAAGTCTACATCTTAATATTGGCCTTGTTTTGCCTTGTTCTGCCTACCCTGAGTATTTCAAACACCCTATGGCCTAATCCCTACCATGCTTTTCCTTGTTCAGCCTGCCTTGAGTCTTGCAAGCACTCTACGACATAATCCCAATCTCTTTCTTCCTTGTTCTTCCTCGTTCTGCTAAGGTATTCTGTTGATCAAAGATTGTCATTGATGTCAACCCAAGCAACACCATGGTCTACCCTAATATTGCATGGGAATTTTGACCTACCAAATTAATATATTCTAGGTCAATAATGTTTTTTATGGTTTATACTTGTCAATATGTTTCCGTTGATATATGGCACACCACGTAATTCTTCACGGTTTGAGAGATATTCATGTTTGAAGTTTGTACCCCCTGTTAGTGGGCTAAAACCCCATGGGGTTGTGGCATGGGTCATTGAAATGTCATAATTAATATTTTTTAAGCTCCTAAAATCGCTCTCATGTTCACTTGTTGAAGCCCCTCTCAACCTAAGCATTTATATAAATTGTGATCCTCATATCCTCCTTATGCAAGGGATTTCGCCATCTGAAACAGGTCATTGTGGATTTTTCGCTCTAACTTTTTTTCTATGAAGGTTCATAAGCTGAAATTTATATGAGACGATGCCGAAATCTTGAGGAAGCTTCTGTAAAATTGTAAGATTAAGGTACACAAAATTTTCGGAGATATGATCTGTGGAAGTTAGTGTTTTTGTAGGCTCCTGAAATTCATGTCAAAGAAGTGACCTTGGGAAAATCTTCATAACTCTCTCTCTGAGCATCGGATTGGAATTATATAAAAATTGGCAGATATTGCATGAAATTTTCCTTTCGTTCTATCAATTTTAGAGCCAAATGAAAAAACAGTGACACATGGCACGCCGTGCAAGTTCTCTCTACTAAAATAGTCAATAATTAGGGCAATGTGAGAGATTGGGAATAAATCTCTCTTTAAGAATCCAAATTGGGTCAGACCTATGGCATTGGAAAGAAGGCTCATAGTGCTACTACAGGACCGAAAATCACATATTTTGGATTGGAAATAATAGAGATAAACCAGATTCAATATCGAGCTCCTAAAAGGCAAGAAAAATCTAGATCATGTGTTGTCAAGGGTTGCAAAGGACCAGGATTTCTAGGGAAGCAAAGCAAAGCAAGGTGCAGCAGAGGGTAGCATGATAAGAGCAACAACCAAGGTGTAGAACAACAGCAAGAAGTTCATCACATGAAGTCTTCAAGTGGGCAGCACTGCATACAGTCACTGTAAAGGTATCATTGCACTAAGTCATTGTAAATACATTATTGTAAAAAATTGTTCTAGTGTCTATCTGCCAAGCGTTGAAGAAGCAGTGTCGGGAGGTCTAGGATCATCACTAGGTGGTTGTGTCATAGTTGGGGTTATGGTCTAGTGTGTCTTCTTCTTCTACATCATTCTATATCATTTTAAAGTGGACCATTTTCTGGTGCAGAGTCCATTCTTCTTTTGATATTACATAGGGTTTTAGGTGGTTCTGGGGTGAGTTGTGTCTACATTGGGTGTGTTCGTTTATCCCTTGATTTGATCTACAGAAAGAGTCTAAGGCGATGGAGCGTCCATCCAGTGGGAGCTGGAGAAGAATGCTTTTCTAGATTCTAGGAAGTTGGAGCTTTATTTTCAATTGGATTTGAATATTAAAGAATTATTAGAAAAGAATTAGGTGGTTTTTGTCTCGGAGTGGGTTTCCACCTTAAAAACTGTGTGAATTTGTGTTCCTGTTGTTTACTGCTATCATTGTACAAACACTGATAATATTTGAAGATTAACTAATGCTCTAATTGAAAGGAATATTGATTCACCCCCCTCTCATTATTTCCAACAATTGGTATCAAAGCTTGGTTCCTTCAATATCAGTTTAACAACTGGAAGGAGATCATGGAGCATACCAAGAATGGTGTACCTCTATTCGACGAAAATAATTATGCACTCTGGAAAGGAAGAATGGAGGTCTATCTCTTGGTGCAAGGTTACAAAGTATGGGACACTGTTCAAAATGGATTTACATCAACCGCGAATGAACAAGGTAAGAAGAATTTGGTAAATGATGCAAAAGAAAAGAATATTATTATCAGTGGACTTATTGAATCTGCTTATCATAAGGTGTTGGGTTGTAAAAATAGAAAAAATATATGGGACAAGCTTGAGAATATATATGCAGGTGACTCAAATGTCAAAGAAGCAAAGCTTCAAATCTATAGAGAAAAATATGAGCAACTCAAAATGAAATAAGATTGCAACATTGTTGCATACTTCCAATACGTTGATGAAATAACCAATACTCTGGAAGGATTGGGAGAGCCAGTTGATGAGAAGACTATTATACGCAAGATTCTTAGAACGTTACCAAGGAGATTCAACCCAAAGGTATCAGTCTTAGAATACAATGCAAATATGGAAAAAATCAGCAAATAGGAATTACATGGAGTTCTCATAGCATATGAAATGAGACTTGATGAAGAAGAGGGTACTTCGCATCTAGAAACTACATTCGTTTCATCTAAGAAAACCAATAAGGACAAATAAACTTCAATTGAAAAGACATGCACCTACATGTGTGAAGAAAAGGGAGATAATGGAGAAGGTCTTTCAGATGAATAATATGCTTACTTTATGAGAAAAATAAAAATTGGTAAGGGAAAATTCAAAGGTAAACTTCCATTGATATGTTTCGGCTGTGGTGAGGTTGGGAATTTCATAGAAAAATATCTGAACAGAAGTGATGGAAACTCAAAAGGAAAGAAAGGATTTAATAAATTCAACAAAAAAGAAAAAAGGAAAGGATCCAAAAGGAACTTTTTCTCTAAATAAGATAGCGAAGAAGAAACCAATGAGAGAGTATTGTTTATGGCCAAAAAAAATAAACAAGAGGTATCAAACAATGAAGAAGAAGGGTTGACCATAGAAGAATTTTCTAAGGAGGCAATCAGGATTATAAAATAGCTCAAGGCTAAGAAAATCTATTCCAATACTCTTGAAGAACAAGTTCAAGGTCTCAAAATTGAAGTTTAAGAACACAAATGTATTAAAGAGTCACTTCAAAAGAAGTTGGAAGAAAGAAACCAAGAAATGTTAGCATTAGAAGCCGAAGTAGTCTCGCTACGTAAGGAAGTGAAGAAGGGAAAAACTATCCAAAACTATGCCAACAACTCAAGGGCATTGGAAGAAATCATCAACAATCAACGATCTTACAATGACATAACTGGCCTCGGTTACAAAGAAGAATAAGCAGAAACTTCTACAACAAAATAAAATAAACCTATGAGATCTAACATGCATGTAGAATTCATTAGACAAGATTCGCAAGAACATCCTTGGAAGATGATTCCTCGACGAAGATTTCCATCCAGGTACCAACATATTTTTTATGGCTATTGTTATTCATGTGGAAAATTTGGTCATAAAGCTGTATAATGTCGCACATACCCTAGGAACCAATACAATTCTAGGAAATCCTTCAAATATGAACCTCTTAGGGCTCAACGAAACATCAATAGATTTGAAAATTTAAGAAATAATATGGAATGTTACAAATGTCAGAAATTTGGACACATAGCCAGAGACTGCAGACTTGAAAATCCTCCAAAAGAATCTTTGAAGCCACAGAATGAACGAAAATGGAAGGAGAAGAAGACTGATAATTGTGCTCTCGCTCTCAAGGCTCAAAACAACAAATATGTGTGGTATGTTGACAATGGTTGCTCAACGCATATGACTGGAGATAGAAGGAAATTTGTATCTCTGAAAGAGAAGAAGGATGGAACTGTATCCTTTGGAAATGATGGATCTTCAAATGTTATAGGATCAGGTACCATCACTCTTGGAAGCAAAGATGTTATAGCCAAGAATGTTCAATTGGTTGAAAACATGAATCACAATGTTCTCAGTGTTGGAAAAATGTGTGATCAAGGACACACAATGCTATTCAACTCCACAAAATGTGAAATCAGGAAAGGCAGGTATGGTAAAATTGTGGCTACAACAAGTCAAGCTCCAAACGACATATATGTTCTAGATGAAGAAACTAAAGCATGTCTACTAGCTAAAGAAGATGAAAGCTGGTTATGGCGCAAACGAATGGGTCACATAAACTTTGAAAATCTTGTCAGGATAAGAAAAAAGGAAGCAGTATGAGAAATGTCGAAAATCTCAAAACCTTCCAACACACTATGTGAGGCCTGTCGGCACAGGAAGTAGACAAAAGTCCAATTTAAAACAAAAGAACACATTGCATCACATCCATTAGAATTGATACATACTGATCTATATGGTCCTGTGAGAAAAAAAGGCTTAGATGGAGAATTATATTTCATGTTAATGATAGATGACTATACCAGGATGATAGCCATCAGTTTCCTAAAGAAAAAATCTGAAGCATTTGAGTGCTTTAAGATCTACAAGGAGTTGGTCGAAAATGAAAGATTTGAAAATAAAGTGTCTAAGATCAGATAATGGAGGGGAGTTCACATCCAAATTATTTTAGAAATACTATGAAGAAAATTGAAGAAAAAGACAATTTTCAACAACATGAACACCTCAGCAAAATGGAGTTGCTGAAAGAAAGAACAGAACCGTATAGGAAATGGGTAGAGCAATGTTGAAGGACTCAAAATTGGATGAAAAATTATGGGTTCAAGAAATTGATACGACAATCTTCATTATCAACTGAAGTCTTCTCAGAAATAATTGCAACAAGACCGCATATGAATTATGGAAAGGAAAACCAGCTAATGTAAAATATTTCAGAATCTTCGGAAGCAAATGTTATATCAAAAGAGAAGATCAAAATTTGGGTAAGTTTGAATCACGTGTTGATGAAGGTATATTTGTTGGTTACTCACACAAAAGAAAGGCCTATAAATGTTATAATATAAGACAAAAACAGATAGTGGAGAGCATCAATGTTACATTTGACGAAGATGGTGTTCTAACGAATAATTATGAGGATCTAGAATCTTTGAAACTTGAGACAGAGGCTGAAAAAGACACAGATAAAATTCTAGAACAAGAAGAAACTATCAACCAGGAAGAAGTAAATAATGATCATCAAGATATACTAGAACAACAACAAGAAGCTCCTCCAAAGAGAACAAAAGAATGGATTCAAAAGAAACATCCATAAAATCAAATTATTGGTGACATAAATGAAGGTCAACAGCTTCATTCGTCACAAAAAGCTCACATTGCTTTTCTAGCGACCTTTGAGCCTAGTAGTTTTGAGGAAGCCAACTAGAATGAACATTGGGTAGCAACTATGAATGAAGAATTAGATCAAATCAAGAAGAATAACACCTGGGAAATAGTTCCACGACCAAAATATAAAAATGTCATTGGGACTAAATGGGTGTTCAGGAACAAATTGAATGAAGATGGACATGTTACCAGAAACAAAGCAAGATTGGTTTGCAAAGGCTATGCACGAGTGGAAGGAATTGATTTTGATGAAACATTGGCACCAGTTGCCAGAATGGAAGCCATTTGAATGTTTCTCGCCTATGCATGTTCAAGAAAAACCAAATTCTACCAAATGGATGTTAAGTCAGCATTTCTAAATGGAGAATTAGAAGAAGAAGTTTACATTGAACAACTTGAAGGTTTTCTACTATCAGAAAAAGAATACTATGTTTGCAAGTTAAAGAAGGCTCTATATGGTCTCAAGCAGGTTCCTAGAGCATGGTATGCTCATCTTGATGGATATCTACGTCAAAAAGGGTTCAAGAAATGTACTGTTGATAGAAATCTTTATGTACAAATAGATAAAGATAATTTAGCAATCGTTGAGGTATATGTGGATGATATAATATTTGGTAGCAATGATGATCAACTAAGTAAGAAATTTTCTACAAATATGCAAAGTGAGTTTTAGATGTCTTTACTTGGTGAGCTGATATACTTCATAGGGCTTCAAATATCTCAGCAAGAGAAAGAAATATTTATATGTCAAGCCAAGTACATCAAGGAAATGCTCAAGAAATTCAAAACGGAAGATTGCAAAACCGTCCTTACTTTGATGGTAACAGGTTGCAAATTGAGCATAGATGACTCATATAAGGATGTGGATCAGAGGTTGTACATATCTATGATTCGTAGTGTTCTATATGTAACAGCTTCCCAACCAGATGTTATGCAAGCAGTTGGACAAGTAGCAAGATTCCAAGCAGCACCAAAAGAATCACATATTATTGTTGTCAAAATAATTATTCGATATCTAAAGGGCACAAAAGAATATGGCTTGTGGTATCCCAAGGGTAACAATCTCATTATTCAAGCATTTAAAAATGCAGATTGGGCAGGAAGCATTGATGATCATAAGAGTACTAGTGGAGCAGCATTCTATCTAGGTGGTTGTCTCGTATCATGGTTGAGGAAAAAGCAAACCTCAATCTCATTATCTACAACAGAAGCAGAATACATTGCAGCAACAACATGTTGTACTCAAGTCCTTTGGATGAAAAAAACTTTGCAAGATATTCAAGTACAATTCAGTGAGCCTATTCCCATATTCTGTGATAACACCAATGCCATTAGCATCTCCAAGAATCCTGTCATGCATTCAAAAAAAAAACACACTCGGATAAAATATCATTTTGTTAGAGAAAAATTCGCTGAAAAGAATATCAAACTTGAGTATGTTGGTTGTTACACCATTTTTTGGTCATCTAACTCGTTACTATTAGATGGACCTAAGTACACCATGTAAGACCAATTTTACCATAAGTAAAATTTCTTTCACTATGAAAAATAACTTAGTAAACCACCTTTATTAAGTTGTTTATGGTCTAAACAGGAAACCTCATGAGGAAATATTAAATAAATCCATTTGTTTGGTTCCTCAATTAATTAGTTAAACAACAATTTAATTAGTATTACTGATCATACTGATCACCATTATTAAAGCAAGGAAAATTAATTAGACAAATCATTATTTAATCTTATTATTTATAGGATAATTATTTAAACATATTTAAATAATATCTAACATTAGAGGTAAACTAAATCATCTAATAATTAAATAAATCGTTATTTATTTGATTATTACTCAACCACATCCTTAAAAAAAACCTTTATTTATTTATTGTTTAAAAAATAAAGGGATTTATTTAGTCAAATTCTTTTTCCCTCCAAAAAATATAATAAAATATTCCATAAAATTTGGATCTTGATTTGGTTAATAATATTTTAATTATGCACCAATATCTAGACTAACTTAATATTTTGTTATAAGTAGAAGGGTTTGTCCATTCATTCACTACCTTTTGTTGCCTAAAGATCACTCTAGATCTATACTTTTGGTCTGACTTTGATCCACCATCATTGTCATATTTTTCTATCTTTTTGCTTGTGAGCTCCATTTGAGTTCCATTTTTGTCTGGGTTTTCTACACCATAAAGAGAGAGAAATTTTAGATCTGAAGTGCTGAGGACTTACAAGAACCCATCCCATTGAGGAGAACTGGTAACATCCTTCTATGTTTTCCTCTCAGGTGCCCTTAATATAAAATTCATTCCACATATTATTGTCTTGTCTATTGGATGCATGGAATAAATCTCGTTTTTATTTATTGCTTAATGTCCTTTGATGCATAGATCTAGATTTTTGTAGCATTTATCTTGATCACCTAATTGCAGATCTGAAGATATTGGCAGCCATCTTTGTTGTTAGGGTTATTTGTTATGCATAGCTAAAGTGGTATTTTTTCGTACATTTGCAATTAAGATTCATACTAACATTGGTACAAAAGAACAAATCGTTGATATATTGACTAATCCTTTACCTCGTGAAGCATTTGAATATCTTCGCTAGAAGCTTGGGATTCTCCCAGGTTCTCATTGGATTTTCCTTATTCATAATATAAAGGGGGAGTGGAAGTGTGTACAGGTCCGTAGGATGGTTGTGTTTCAGGGGGAGTTACCCTTTGCCATTTATGTCAATGGGGGAGATAATGTTGTATGAAGAGGTGTTATGATCGCAAGGGGAGTACTTGTGTTGCCATCAATGTCAAAGGGGGAGATTGTTGATCAGCGGTTGTCATTGATGTCAACCCAAGCAGCACCAGGGTCTACGCCAATATTTCATGGAAATTTTGACCTACCAAATTAATATATTCTAGGTCAAGAATTCCTTTTATGGTTTCTACTTGTTGATATGTTTCCGTTGATATATGGCATGCCACGTAATTCTTCACGATTTGAGAGAAATTCATGTTTGAAGTTTGTACCCCTAGTTAGTGGGCTAAAAATCGATGGGGTTGTGGCATGGGTCATTGAAATGTCATAATTGATATTTTTTAAGCTCCTAAAATCCCTCCCACGTTCACTTTTTGAAGCCCCTCTCAACCTAAGAATTTATATAAATTGTGATCCTTATATCCTCCTTATGTAAGGGATTTCACTATCTGAAACATGTCATCATGGAATTTTCGCTATAAATTTATTTCTACAAAGGTTCAAAAGCTAAAATTTTTATGAGGCGAATCTGAAATCCTGAGGAAGCTCCTACAAAAATTTTAGATCAAGGTGTGCAATATTTTCGGAGATATGATTTGTGGAAGTCAGTGTTTTTGCAGGCTCCTGAAATTCATCTCAAAGAAGTGACCTTGGGAAAATCATCATAACTCTCTCTATGCATATCGGATTGGAATTATATAAAACGTGGTAGATATTACACAGACTTTAGTTTTCGCTCTATCAATTTTAGAGCCAAATGAAGCAACAGTGACACGTGGCACACTATACAAGTTATCTCTACTGAAACAATCCATAATTAGGTCATTGTGAGAGATTGGGCATAAATCTCTCTTGAAGAATCCAAATTGGGTCAGACCTATGGAATTGGAAAGAAGACTCAGAGGAATACTACAGGACGGAAAATCACATATTGGGGATCTGAAATAACAGAGATACACCAGATTCAATATCGAGCTCCTAGAAGGAAGGAAAAAGCTAGATCATGTGTTGTCAAGGGCTACAAAGGACTAGAATTTCTAGGGCAGCAAAGCAAAGCAAGGTGCAGTAGAGGGTAGCATGACAAGAGAAACAACCAAGGTTCAAAACAACAGCAAGAATTTCATCACATGAAGTCTTAAAGTGGGCAGCACTGCTTACAGTCACTGTAAATGTATCATTGTACTAAGTCATTGTAAATACATTGTTGTAAAAAAAATTTCTAGTGTCTATTTGCCAAGAGTTCAAGAGGCAGTGTCGGGAGGTATAGGATCATCATTAGGTGGTTGTGTCATAGTTGGGGTTATGGTCTAGTGTGTCTTCTTCTTCTACATCATTCTATATCATTGTAAAATGGACCATTTTCCCTGGTACGGGAGTCCATTCTTATTTTATTCTTCTATAGGGTGGTAGGGTGGTGCTAGGGTGAGTTGTATCTCATTGGGTGTTGGGGAATCAATTCATTTGACTACTGAAGAATCTCGGGCGTTGGAGCATCCATCTAGTGGGAGCTGGAGAAGAATGCTTTTCTAGATTCTAGGAAGTTGGAGCTTTATTTTCAATTGGAATTGAATATTAAAGAATTATTAGAAAAGCATTAGGTGGTTTTTGTCCCGGAGTGGGTTTCCACCTTAAAAACTGTGTGCATTTGTGTTCCTTTTGTTTACTACTATCATTGTACAAACACTGATAATAATTGAAGATTAACTTATGCTCTAATTGAAAGGAATATTGATTCATCCCCCTCTCAGTATTTCCAACATATTCAACCATTCATTGGAGGTATGGATTCTTGAGGAAACTGGAAGATGGGTGTAAGTGTTCATTATGCCATGTTATGCCAAGTAATTCAATCGTTGATCATAGGTATGGATTCTTGATGAAACTGGAAGGCAGGTTTAAGGGTTTGAAGCAAGTTAGTGCAATGGTATGTCTCTTGAACACCTGCAAATATAGGGTTTTCACATTCTTTTTAATGTGACCAATTAAATTGTTATTCCCATGGATTAGTGATTTTAATCATATACCCTTGTTCTTGTTGACAACATTATATGGATACACTCAAAAATTCAAAAAAACACCATTATAAAATCAAAATCAAATAGATGTACGTTTCCAATGAAAGTTAACTCGCTAACTGATGTTTAGGTTCAAACTGTATATATATGCTCACTGTATCTATGTATGCACAAATTCTCCATACACTCGTGGATATTATACCACAAAGTCTTATACTACTTCCACAAGTTAGAAAATGGTTGTAGCTAGATAAATACACTTTCAAGGTAGGCCTAGTGTGCCTACGATTTCCGTATCCTTTATACTCTAAGTCAAAACAGGAGTGTTAACTCCCTTTTTCTTGGTAATTGTAGTCTTTAGTTCATATTTTCTTTAAGGTTATACAATTTGTAAGATGACCCTTTAAACAAGAAACATGCACAAGGTTTTCTTTATATAGCTTGCACTTTGAATTTTTCAAAGAGACTTTTGCTTCATAACTTTGGCACTTTTTCAAAGATATTATGCTCGAAATATCCCTCCAATGAATTCTATCTCGTATCTCCTCAGTGCATAGGTGTAGAGCGAGTGCCTTAGAGCTCATAGTTTCGATACCTTGGAGACTATCTTTCTAGGTCTTATAATATATTACAAAAACAATACATCATAAATTCATATATTTGACCTAGGGTTTGACTCTTTTCTAGGGTTATTTGAAGTGATAATGTATAATCCTTTGTGTAGGCTTTAACCATGTATATAAATTACCTACAAATGAATTCTTAAAAACAGAAAGTAAACAATGGCAAGAGCATAAACATGAAACACATATACAGAGAGATTTTCCCCTGGATCCCAAAACTGAGACTGCCAAATTGATTTTTCATTATATTCCTTTCAATTTTACAATACATATATATACATTCCAAAGCATTCATAAAATTAACCCTAGATTAGAACATAAATGTAGTTCCCTTGATCAGATCTACAAAATACCATGGAGAAAAAACCATCATGCCCAAAAACATGTGCAAAACCTGTTGAGTCTTAAATATGCATCTTTTCCATACACTTTTCTATACCTTTTTCACTCACCTGAACCTCCCAAGTTGTCAATATCATGTGCAAAAGAGCATCTAACATGGTTTTTAATTATATTTTTGTGTTTGCTATTTGATTTAGATTTTGTTCATTCAGCTGCGGAATCTTTCCACTTTCCGCAGCTGCTGCAACTTTCCGCATCTATTTTGTGAAACTCTATGCTACAGGTGTCTACAAGGAAAACGAGCCACATGGGCAGGTCAGGAATGATGTGGACATGGTTCGTGTCCTATTGGTTCGAGAAAACTCATCTAAAGAAGCCGCGGTCAAAGGCGTCCACATGGAAGTCAACCATAGAGTCTCATGTTGGCAGGACTCTGTTTCGTGTCACATGAAGATTCATACGACCGTTTCTAAGCTGCGGAGGATAAATCGACATCTGTACATGGCTCCTGAGTCGAATTCAAGCATCCACCTCTCGTAAATTTACTTTCCAACACGGCCATGATCCTAGATCCGTGGACGTAATGGTCTACGTGTTCTCCACCAGCATGAACTTTAGGAGACAGTTATATTTCTTTTGTTATATATAATGCGTTTGCATACGCATATAGAGTTAGTCGATGTTAGTCTCTGTTATCTTTTATTAATCTGCTCTGTAGTGTGATTACGCTGCACTTGTGCCGTAACATCACCTTCCTGTAATGACTGCTTTTTAATATAAGAAGACTCTGTTTTTAACCGAAATTCGTATTTGAAGATCGTTGCCAAGGCTGGTGTAGAGGGCCCCTGCTCAGCTAAAGTTTTGTGTATTAATGTATAGTTCTCATTTCGTTTCTTTAAAAATCATTGTGCCATAATCCATTCATATGTTTATACATTGCATTTGCTTCATTTCTGTTTATAAACTTCCATAATTTACATTTCACTTCTGTCTTTCATGTTTTATGTTGTTAATCACTGATCAGTGTTCTTGTTTCAGGTTATAGATAGGCAGCCCGGGCATTTTCATAGCTTTTTGACTAATGACATGGAACTAACATTTTTCTGCTGCTAATTTTCTTTTCATAGTTTCTGTTTAATTTCAGTATTGCTTTGTTCATTTCAGTTTTGCTTATTTGCTTCAGTAGTTAAATTTAGATATATTAAGCTGCTCATAGCATCTTCAGTTGCCTCCGAAAGCCACAGCTGGACTGATGGTGAGGGATTGCATTATGAAATGTGTAGTTTAGTATTAGTTTATTTTCTGCAAATTTAGATATATTAAGCTGCTCATAGCATCTTCAGTTGCCTCCGAAAGCCACAGCTGGACTGATGGTGAGGGATTGCATTATGAAATGTGTAGTTTAGTATTAGTTTCTTTTATGCAAATTTAGATATATTAAGCTGCTCATAGCATCTTCAGTTGCCTCCGAAAGCCACAGCTGGACTGATGGTGAGGGATTGCATTATGAAATGTGTAGTTTAATATTAGTTCATTTTCTGCAAATTTAGATATATTAAATCATGCATGACATCTTCGGTTGCCTCCGAAAGCCACAGCTGGACTGATGGTGAGGGATTGAATCATGAGTGTATGGTTTAGTATTAGTTTACTTTCTGCAAATTAAATATCAGTTTCTCAAGTTGTTTATGATTACTTCCGAAAATCATAGCTGGACTAATGATGAAGGGTCAGAAGATAAATTGATGTAATCTGATTTAGATTTATTTTGTTGCAATTTTGAATTTCCTTAAGCATAGTTTCTTTTGTGTTTAGTTGGCAGCAAGAATAGTTTGGTTTTCATGCTCACTAGTTCATTGTTTTGATTTATTAGATTAGCAGCACCTTTTCATTTCAGCAGTACATTTTCATTTTCTTTCAAGTCTTGTCATTGTAAATTTCAAATTTCTTTTTAAAGTTTCAAGTTGGTAAATCATTATAGGGGATATCACTTCCTTGAACAAACATAACCAAACTTGTTTTCATCTTAGAATTTCCATTTCACCTTAGAAAAACCAAAAAACGACAAAAAGTTAAGAAATAGGTTATCTTGCACATATAGTGCGCCGCACTTCATCAGCTTACGATTCCCGGATTGACAAATTAAATGCAGCAATTTAGGACACACTAAATTGACCAAACATTTTGGCGCCGTTGCTGGGAAGTGTAACTAGGTAGCCAATTTCTTAAAAAAAAAACACAAAAATTCTAAAAGAAGGGAAAACTTGATAACTTCTTGAAGTATGCTCTCCTCTTGCACCTAGTGTGATCTGGAGGATCAGAAAAGAGAGTTATTGGTTCGATAATTTCTTAAGTATGCTCTCTTCTTGTACCTAGTGTGACCTGGAAGATCAGAAAGAGAATTATTAGCCCAACTTTAAAAAAAAAAAATAAAAAAAAATGACATGCATAGAACAAGAGATTCTAAGGGAAGGTTTATAGCTAAAGCCAAGAGTTCGATTTTCACAACTCCATCTTCTTCAAGGCATAGACCAGATTCACCACCATCTACCCCTAGCCTTAAGATTTTTGGAAGTCAAGGAACAGCTGAATTAGAGGATTCTCCTATACCACCTACTAAAACCCATTTAGAAAATAAAAAGACTCTCTCTTATCCTCCCTTGGTAGAAGAACTAGAGGACTTTAAGCACTCTAAAGAAACTATCATGGCAGAGGAAGTAATAGATGGAGGTAGAGGTAGAGGTAGAAGAGGAGGAAACAATAGAGACAACAATGGTGAAGGAAATAATGGTAGAAATAGGGAAGGAGACAATTTGTTTGGATTCCCTATAGTTGATGAGGAAACTCATGCAACAATGAAAAATATCTCACCATCTGTTCTCCCTAACTTTTATGGATTGCAAAGTGAGGATTCTGAAACATTTCTGTTTGAGTTTGAAGTCGTGTGCCGAACTTATGACTATATGGAAGACTCTCAAAAACTCAAACTGTTTCCTTCAACATTGAAGGGATCTGCTTTGAAATGGTTCATGGGATTAGCCACTCAATCTATTAGGACTTGAAATGATATGAAACAAACATTTTTGGATAGATACTTGGACTATTGTATACCCACCAATCACAAGGATGAGGTATTCAAAATGATGCAAAAAGAAGATGAAAATTTGGAAGATTTACTTGAAAGATTTCAATACAACTTGAAAAGAGCAAAGATGAGCAACTTAGATGATGAAACCTTGAAAGCCCTCATATTAAAAGCCATTAGAAATGAATGGATAGATATTTTAAACATGATGGGGAAAGGAGACATTTCTCAACTCCCACTTCGTGATATAACAGAACTATGTGTCCATCTCTCAAGAGGAAAATCTAAAACAGGAAAAGGGCTTAGGGATCCTTCTCTTATTAGGGCTAACAAATCTGCAACTGGATCAGTAAGTAGGGCAGAGATTGGTAATATGCTTGATGAGTTCAAAACTGATATCTTAGGGAGCCTTAGTGAACAACTAGACACCCTTAAAATCAAAAACAAGCAGAAAGCAGAAACAGATGCTTTAGCCATCTTTTGTCCGAAATGTAGAAAGAAACATGCTTTAAGGGAATGTCCCTTGGATGCAAAAGTTGTAGAAACATGTATGATTTGCTCAGAAAATGATGAAATCAAGGATTGTCCTTCAATCCCTGGACTCAAAGCTGTTTTTCAAGAAGATCCAAATTCAATAGAATCTCTCTGTTTTGTCGCAAGGAGACCTTGGCGGGGACAACAATCTCAAGGGTTTAATAACCCTATGAATCTTCAAACCCCACCAAATTGGACTCCTTGGCAACAACCTTGGCCCCAACATCAAAATTCATATCAGCCATGGGTACAAGGGATGAAAAATCCTTATGGGAGATTTGCTCAATTTTATCAATATCCTCCATATTTTCAAAATCAACAAGCTCCACAACTTCCAAACCCAAATCCACAACTTTCATTGCCATTTCCACAACAACAACCTTCTCAACAAAATACAAATCCTCAACTTATGCTCCCATACCAACAGAAGACAAATCAACTTCCAGCTCAGCCATTGCCAAATCCTAATAATAAAAATCCTCAGAATACTTACATGGTAGAAGGACAATAATTTCCTACCTATATGATTGTTCCTCTCAACGATGTACAACTCAGATCTGGTAGAGTTTTAGAAAAACCTTCTATAGATATTCAAGAGCAAGATACCTCTTAGGAGGACTCTCTTCAAGTCAATAAAGGTTCTGAGGAAGAATCTCTTCAAAATTCAAGCATGCAAAAAGAAAAAGAAAAGTTAACACCCACAACTCCTATAGTTGAGCAACCAACATCTTCATCTACACCTCCTTTTCCTGAAAGACTACAAATTGACAAGGGGGTGGAAAAACAAATCTTGTTGCCTAACTATGACTTTCTAGATGAATTGAAGAATGTTTGTATCAAAATTCCCTTGCTACAAGCCATTCGAGAGATTCCTATTCTAGCAAAAACAATAAAGGAGTTGAGTTTCAAAAGACCAGGAAGGAAACTAAAAGACACAAGAAGAATCCACCTGGTAGGAAAGATTGCGGATATTATGATGGGAAAAATTACCATGCAGAAGTATGTAGATCCAGGAAGTCCAATTGTCAAGACACATATAAATGGGATAGAAATTCCAAACACATTGATTGACTTAGGGGCTGCTATCAACATTATGAGTAGGCAGACTATGGAACAGCTAAAACTTCCTAACCTTCTTTTTACACCTACTTTACTGCAACTTGCAGATCGATCAGTTATTAAACCAGATGGTGTATTAGAAGATATTTTAGTCTCCTTAGATTCTTGGGAATATCCAATGGATTTTATGATTTTGACTCCCAAGAGTAATCTAGGAGGACACCCACTTATCTTAGGAAGACCTTGGCTAGCCACAGCTGATGCTTTTATTAGTTGTAGATCTAGAGACATGTACATTTCTAATGGTAATTCGACAAAGAAATTCAATTTGTATCCTCCAGCAAGAGCAATCACAGAAGTAGGAGACAATGAATGGGTCGATGATGAGGACATTATACAACCTGTCTTTACCATTTCTGAAATCAGTGAGGATAGTCAAATTTTGAACACATTAGAAAATTTTGAGACATCTTCAGAATATGAACCCACACAATTTCAGTTGGAATCTGACATAGAATATTTATCATCAAGACAAATGTCTCTTTACTCTATGGAAGAGTTTGGTAATTTTGCTATTGAGATTTTTCCAGAAAAGACATTGAATATCAACAAACATTTGGAGAAATCACAACAAGAAGAACTAACCAGAATCTTACAAAAACATTCTACTGTATTTGCATGGGAGTATACTGACATGAAGGGTATTGATCCTAAGACTTGCATCCATCATATCTATATTGAGGAAAACGGTAGACCAATCAGACAACCTCAAAGAAGGATGAATCCAAATCTTAGGGAGATAGTGAAAGAAGAGCTCCAAAAACTTCTCAATGTAAACTTCATTTATCCAATTTCGGATAGCCGATGGGTTTCTCCTTTGGTTATAGTACCTAAAAAGAATGGTAAATGGAGGGTATGCATTGATTACAGGGAATTGAACAAAGCAACTTTGAAGGATCACTTTCCTTTGCCTTTTATCGATCGGGTATTAGACACATTAGCAGGTAAAAAGTACTTTTCATTTTTGGATGGTTTTAGTGGCTATAATCAAATTCAGGTAGCACCTGAAGATCAAGATAAGACCACATTTACTTGTCCATAGGGAACTTTTGCCTATCGAGTGCTTCCTTTTGGGTTATGTAATGCACCTGCAACATTCCAAAGAGCAGTACTAGGAATTTTTTCTGATCTAATCCATGATTGTGTAGAGTTTTATATGGATGATTTTACAGTTTATGGTAATTCATTTGAAGAGGCATTAGAAAATTTGGAAAAATTTCTTATAAGATGTAAAGAAACAAACCTTTCATTAAGCCATGAAAAATGCTTTATGATGTTTACTGAAGGGATTTTTTTAGGACATCATATTTCAAGAGATGGGATTAAGGTTGATAGATCAAAAGTTGAAGTCATCTCCAAGTTGCCTATTCCAAATTGTCAAAGAGATGTTAGAAGTTTTCTAGGATTTACTGGTTACTATAGAATATTTATAGAAAACTTCACTAAAATAGCATCTCCACTCTTTAAATTGCTTACAAAAGAATGTGAATTTAAATGGGATCCTGATTGTCAATCAGCTTTTGAAACTTTGAAAACAAGAATATCTGAAGCACCTATCTTGAGAGGACCAAATTGGAAACTTCCTTTTCATATTTCTACGGATGCTTCAGATACAGCTCTTGGAGCTGTGTTGGGTCAAAAAGATTTAATTCCTTATGCCATTTATTACACCAGTAAAAATTTGACTCCCACAGAGTTGAACTATACTGTGACTGAAAAAGAGTTCTTAGCTGTTATTCATGCAATTAATAAGTTTAGACATTACATAACAGGCTATGAAACTTTTATTCATACTGACCATTCTGCAATTAGATATTTAATGAACAAACCTGTTACTAATGGCAGAGTGACAAGATGGATTTTACTTTTGCAAGAATTCAATATTACTGTGTTGGATAGACCGGGAAAACAAAATACAGTAGCTGATTTCTTGTCTAGGATTCAGAATACTAAAGAAGATTCTCCTGTAGAGGATAAGTTTCCTGATGAATACTTGTTTGCGGTAACTATTAAGACTCCTTGGTATGCAGATATTGCTAACTATTTGGTTACAGGGAAACTACCTTCACATTTATTTCCAAGTGAAAAACGAAAAATTATTCGGGAGAGTTCAAAATATTCATGGATTTCTAACGAATTGTTTAAAACAGGGCCAGATCTTGTGATCAGAAGATGTGTCAGGGAAGATGAAATGCCTGATATTCTTAAGGCATGTCATGATGAACCATACGGCGGACACTTTGCAGACAAAAGGACAGCCTATAAAATCCTCTCTTTAGGATATTATTGGCCTTCCCTCTTCAAAGATGCAAAACAATATGTCAAAAGGTGTGACAGTTGCCAAAGAGTAGGGAAACCTACCCTTTCAAATGAAATGCCACTGCAAACACAGGTACTCATTGAACCCTTTGAAAAGTGGGCTTTAGATTTCATTGGACCTACTAATCCACCATCCAAGCAAAAGAAGTATATATTGGTTTGTACTGATTATGTTACTAAATGGGTAGAAGCCAAAGCATTAGTATCTGCTACTGAAAATTCAGTTTTTCATTTTCTTTATGAGGATATTTTTACTCGCTTTGGTGTTCCAAGAGAAATTGTGACAGATCAGGGGAGCCAATTCACATCCAATTTGGTGGAGAAGTTGATGGAAGAATACAAAATCAAGCACGGAAGATCTACTCCTTACCATCCACAAGCAAATGGTCAAGTGGAGTCCACAAACAAAGTTCTTGAAAGTATCATCACCAAAACTGTTCATCTACATAGAAGAGATTGGGCAGAAAGGCTTCCAGAAGCCTTGTGGGCCTACAGAACTACATGGAGGAATACAACGGGACATTCTCCCTATGAACTTTTTTATGGGAAAGAAGTCTTGCTCCCCATTGAGTTCCAAGTCAAGACCTTCAAGATAGCAGTTCAGTTGGGGATGGACTTATCAAAAGCCCAAAAGCATAGAATGGAGCAGTTGAATGAGCTAGATGAGATCAGACAAGAAGAAATTCTAAGAACTGATCTAGTTCAATATCAAAGAGCTAAATGGCATGACAAGTATATCAAAGAGAAGAAATTTCAAGAAGGAGATTGGGCATTGTTATTTGATTCCAAGTTTAAAGATTTTCAAGGAAAATTTCAGACTCATTGGCTTGGGCCATATGAAATTGACAAGATCTTTAGCAATGGAGAGGTAAGAATCAAGACCATTGATGAGTTTCAAACTCCTCTTATTGTGAATGGCCATAGATTGAAAATTTATCATAAGCCACTCTCAAAAGAGGATTTTGTCAAATTGTTTCAAGAAAGTTCTGCAATCGGGCTGGTACAGAAGAATTCTTCTTCTCGACCAGCCTAGCTTTTGTTCTTTTCAGTTAAAAAAAAAAAAAAAAAATGGTATAAGCCTGAAAACCAATCATTGATTGGCAGTCTTATACAGAAAATATAGGGTGAAAATCAGGAACACCTGACACTCTATATTTTCCAAAAAAAAAAAATCTCTCTTTCATTTCACAAGTTTTGTCACCATCCACTTCATTTCATTCCACTTCATTCCATTTCATTTCATTTCATTTCACCCCATTCCACTTCATTTTATCCATTTCATTCCATTCCATCAATAAAAATATTTTTCATGACCATTTCCATCTGGTCATTTTTCATCTGTTCATTTCCATTCATCCAAATAATAGCTGTGTCAGTTTCTGCAGCTGACATCTGTTTCCGCAGCTGACTCCAGTTTCCGCAGCCAGAAGCAGATTCCGCAGCTACTACTCTGTTTTCAAAAAGAATGTACAGTCAGACGTTATTTCCATAATTATGAAATAAAATGCATGTGAGAGGATAAAAAATGAAGACATGGAGCATTCAAGACACCAATGAAGATCAATTAGTTGAAGACCAAGGGAAAAGGCAAAGATTCCAAAGGTATGAATAAAATTTATTTCAAATAGCATTGAAAAACACATTTTTATATAGTTCTGAACCATGAGCTCTATCCATTACGTACAATGATTATATTGACAATTCCGTAACCTTTCATGATCTCCATATTATCCTCTCGCATTCATTCACAAACGGTTCCATCATTAAATTTCCGATTTTCACTCATGTTCCAATATTCCACCGGCGACAATGAGACGTATTTGATTTGACCACGGACTCTTACAGCCGCATAAATCCATAACCGTTGTTAAAACGTGCTCATATTTATTGTGAAGCCACCAAAATTCAAAACGCTGCCGAATGTGTTATACTTTGTTAATCTCTCTGTCGTGTCTCTGTCGTGTTTACGAAACCCCACTCTGTTCTGTCTCACTCCATTTCGTTCATTGTGCTCATTCTCACTCTCGGATATCTACCCACAATCTCACTCCATTCCGTTTATGGTGCTCATTCCCATTTTATGATACATTCCCACAGTCATTGTGCTCGTTCCTGTGCATTCAACCGTTCTATTTCCATTTGAACCCTCACGCAGGAAAATTTGTGAAGAGCAGAAAAGAGAAATGGGTAAATTGCTAAGAGCAGAGCCGGAAGGACCTAAATTTATAGAGGGATATCCGCAAGTAAAGGAGATATTGAAGAAAGAAAAGAGGAAGAAGAAAGAAATCAAGGGTAAGAAGCCAATAACACCAAAAGAGAGAAAAATTATTGAGGCTGTACATAAAACTCCTTCTGAAGAAGAAGAAGATCATCAAGTGTTATCTAAAAGATTAGTTTATCTTCAAAAACAGTCATCTATACCTAAGAAGACAGAGAAAGGAAAACAAAAACAAAAGGATAGTGTACCACAGCATGTGAGAAGAAGCAGCAGACTTAAAGGGAAATTGAGGAAAACACAAATTAAGGGTCCTCATTTCATTGATTTGGGTGAGGAGACATCTGAACAGTCCCCAGTTGACCATAGTCCATCTCAGTCAGTTAGTGAACCTGGTTCATTTCATTCCCAATCAGACATTGAACATACTCCATCCCATTCTCAGCAAGATATTGATGTGAGCCCTTCTGAGCCAGATTTTGAAGATAACTCTCCTTCACGGCATTTTGGGGATAGACCAATAAAAATGACACCTGAAATAGACCCCAAGCAGCAGGAAGTATATGACTATATAGAATCTTTGGAAAAGGCAGCTACAGGTCCAAGTACTTCGTCCATTCAGCCTCATACATTACAGGATGATTTAGTCCAATCACTAAAACATGAAATTTTTGAGCTAGAGCTTTTAAATAGGCACATCAAAAATGAAAATGAGACATTGAAAGAACAAGGCAAACTGGACAAAATCATCCATGATAATACCATGCTACATTTGGGAATATGGCAGAAGAAGAATAAAAAATTGAAAAGGAAATGCCAGAAGTTGAGCAGAGCACTCGTTAATATCAAATTTAGGTGCTTAATGAAGAAACCCAGAATGTTGGCAGTACCAAGGAAGAAGAGGAGAGGATTGGATGTGTTGGCTGAAGTGTCAAGGCACATGAACTGAAGAAATATTATCAAAATTTTGGTTGCATGAGGACATGCAACACCTTCACAGTGGGGGTATGTTGAGTCTCAAATCTGCATCTTTTCCATACACTTTTCTATACCTTTTTCACTCACCTGAACCTCCCAAGTTGTCAATATCATGTGCAAAAGAGCATCTAACATGGTTTTTAATTATATTTTTTTGTTTGCTATTTGATTTAGATTTTTTTCATTCAGCTGCGGAATCTTGCCACTTTCTGCAGCTGCTGCAACTTTCCGCAGCTATTTTGTGAAACTCTATGCTACAGGTGTCTACAAGGAAAACGAGCCACATGGGCAGGTCAGGAATGATGTGTACATGGTTCGTGTCCTATTGGTTCGAGCAAACTCATCTAAAGAAGCCGCGGTCAAAGGCGTCCACATGGAAGTCAACCATAGAGTCTCATGTTGGCAGGACTCTGTTTCGTGTCACATGAAGATTCATACGGCCGTTTCTAAGCTGCGGAGGATAAATCAACATCTGTACATGGCTCCTTAGTCGAATTCAAGCATCCACTTCTCGTAGATTTACTTTCCAACACGGCCATGATCCTAGATCCGTGGACGTAATGGTCTACGTGTTCTCCACCAGCATGAACTTTAGGAGACAGTTATATTTTTTTTGTTATATATAATGCGTTTGCATACGCATATAGAGTTAGTCAATGTTAGTCTCTGTTATCTTTTATTAATCTGCTCTGTAGTGTGATTACGCTGCACTTGTGCCGTAACATCACCTTCCTGTAATGACTGCTTTTTAATATAAGAAGACTCTGTTTTTAATCGAAATTTGTATTTGAAGATCGTTGCCAAGGCTGGTGTAGAGGGCCCCTGCTCAGCTAAGGTTTTGTGTATTAATGTATAGTTCTCATTTCGTTTCTTTAAAGATCATTGTGCCATAATCCATTCATATGTTTATACATTGCATTTGCTTCATTTCTATTTATAAACTTCCATAATTTACATTTCACTTCTGTCTTTCATGTTTTATGTTGTTAATCACTGATCAGTGTTCTTGTTTCAAGTTATAGATAGGCAGCCCGGGCATTTTCATAGATTTTTTACTAATGACATGGAACTAACATTGTTCTGCTGCTAATTTGCTTTTCATAGTTTCTGTTTAATTTCAGTATTGCTTTGTTCATTTCAGTTTTGCTTATTTGCTTCAGTAGTTAAATTTAGATATATTAAGCTGCTCATAGCATCTTCAGTTGCCTCCGAAAGCCACAGCTGGACTGATGGTGAGGGACTGCATTATGAAATGTGTAGTTTAGTATTAGTTTCTTTTCTGCAAATTTAGATATATCAAGCTGCTCATAGCATCTTCAGTTGCCTCCGAAAGCCACAGCTGGACTGATGGTGAGGGATTGCATTATGAAATGTGTAGTTTAGTATTAGTTTCTTTTCTGCAAATTTAGATATATTAAGCTGCTCATAGCATCTTGATTTATACTCATAAAGCCAATTTGGGTGATGATGATTGTATTATGAAATGTGTAGTTTAGTATTAGTTTCAACTACATGAAATTAGATATATTAAATTGTATGACATCTTGATTCTTATCTGAAAATACAATTTGGAGTGATGGTGAGGGATTCGTCATGGAATGTATGGTTTGATATTAGTTTACTTACGCAATTTAGATATCGATTCTCAAGTTGTTTATGATTACTTCCGAAAATCATAGTTGGACTAATGATGAAGGATCAGAAGATAAATTGATGTAATCTGATTTAGATTTATTTTGTTGCAATTTTGAATTTCCTTAAGCATAGTTTCTTTTGTGTTTAGTCAGCAGCAAGAATAGTTTGGTTTTCATGCTCAATAGTTCACTGTTTTGATTTGTTAGACTAGCAGCACCTTTTCATTTCAGTAGCACATTTTCATTTCCTTTAAAGTCTTGTCATTGTAAATTTCAAATTTCTTTTTAAGGTTTCAAGTTGGTAAATCATTATAGGGGATATCATTTCCTTGAAAAAACATAACCAAACTTGTTTTCATCTTAGAATTTCCATTTCACCTTAGAAAACCAAAAACGACAAAAATTTAAGAAATAGGTTATCTTGCACATATAGTGCGTCGCACTTCATCAGCTTACGATTCCCGGATTGACAAATTAAATGCAGCAATTTAGGACACACTAAATTGACCAAACAAAACCCATGCACAAAACCATACGTAGGTCCGCCCACCTAATATAGGGTCCAAAGAAATTTCCCGGGGTGCTGCTCTGGACCCCGTGTAGGGGGGCTACAACCCCCTACAAACCTGCCGACAATTCATGGAAAGAATATAACACACACCCAACACTTTGATACCTTGAAACTCAAAACATATCTTCAAATAAATTCAACTATATACATACCATAGATTGGGGTTTTGCAAATAAATTCAGGAATTTGAATGGATTTTGCAGAACTTGTGAGGTCTATTTTGATCATCGCTCCTATGCCAAGAATTACGGCCTCCCTTGGGTTGGTAGACAAACCTTTTGACCTTTCAAAAAATAAGGTTCAGTATACCTTCGCTCTACTAAAATATATCTGTGGCTTTGTAACAAAGATTAGATTTGGATAAGGGTTCCCAAGAGCTTCGATCCTTTTTTCAATTAATGTTGTCTACAAAGGGATATTAGATTAACCCTTATATCTCCTTGAATAGGGCTTGTATGCCCTCAAAATGCTCTTGGTAGCCTTGGCCTTATCTTTGTAATTAGGGCTTGATAAATAGCCAAGAAATTCCTCTGAGAATATACATTTTGTCTAAGAATATATTACCAAGTTCTTCTTTGTTTGATTCCTTAAGGTGAGCCTTGATGTTCTTGAGATTTTTTTGGGAAATGTACATTTTTGTGCCCGTGATATTGATGTATTATTGCCACTAGATCCACATTTCTTCTTTGAAGTATGGTTGATTAAGCAAAAAATTGCAAACTAAAGGGGGTTGGACTCATGGATCTAATATTGTTCCATTATATAAAAAAATCCAATATTAAAAAAGAGTTCTTACTAGCAGTTATATTGCTACTTTTCATCCCATTTCCCAAAATAATTTAAATACCAAGAAATTATCCAAACATACTACCTCCATTTGATGTCTTCTTCTTCTATTATTCCAAGTATGAAGGCGATATATGGTTTGGATGTTTATGAGCGTAAGGTTCTTATTGAATTTATTGAAATTGGTTTCATTTTCCCATAGTTTGTGAACTCCCTTATTTTCTTGAATAAAGAGTTGATAATATTTTTCTCATTGCATTCTAGTGTACCAAAATTAGAGAGTTGAAAAACCTCACAACACACTAACTACAAAGCTTATGTCTAGTCTAGTTGTTATAATATAAATCAAAATTCCTACATGACGCTTGGTCTCATTTACATATTTAAACTTGTCATATTTTTAATTTTTTAATGTTACCTCCATTATTTCCCGATCAAATTCATCTTGAAATTTTCAAGCAATTCTAATTCATACTAATTGGCCTATGTAATAAAGATCATATTGTTTTTTCTACAAGATTTCTATGTGTAAGCAATATTGCATTGATTCCTAAATATATCATATCAAATACTTCACAATGATTGTATTTTTCTTCCTCTATTCAAATGGACCTAGTCATATGTTTATCGAGTCATTAACATGACAAATCATGGTATTGGATTCATATTTTTTTATTTAAAATAGAAGTATGGATTTAAATTAATCCTTTTCAAAATGTTGGACCTAAGGCATTGATCAAGTTTCTTATACCATTTTTGGGTCTTACTTTATTCCATTAAATGTTTTCACTAACTTGGAAACCTATGAATTTTACCTTTGGTAATAAAAACATCCATATAAACTCTATCCATGTCTTCAAAAAAACATCCATTTAGTGGACTTACCACCTAAATATTTTCTTTGAAAAATAAAAAAAATGGCAATAAATTAAGTCATGGATGAAAAAGTATCTTCATATTTTATACCATATTGTTTTTCCTTCTCCATTTTGTATCCTACTGTTAGAAATCAACACTCACAACAAAGAGATAGAAGGAGACTTGATTATGCATTTTTATTTTGGATGACCATACATATGAATACATTTTCATGAATATGTAAAAGAATTTGTATTGTTTTATCATAAGGGATGTATCACCTAATTATGTTTTAATACATAATTATGACATGGATTTATTTATAGTAACTTTTTCTTGAATTTCTTAGAAGTCACCTTGAAATATAAACTCAAAAATTTCACCTCAACCTTGAAATTTTCCAGATCTATTTCGCATCAAATTTAAACCTTATGATTGAAGCTAAAGTATGAATTATAGTAATATATTTCACTTCTATCCAACTATATACATAAGGAAACATAAGAAAATAAAAATCAAATGCATAATTGTCTCTAGAAGTTACTTAATCATTATGAGAACACAAGTTGAAAATTAGATCTACAAGAAGACAAAGTGATAGCAAGGAAATATTCATATATACATAGGATGAAGTTACAAGTAGATACCAACAACATAATACAAACCAAAATAACTCATTCTCTTCAAACCATAGTTAGGTCATCCACCATATAAAACAAACCCTAGTCACCAAATTGATCTCTTATCTAGGAATAACTCACAACCATAGTTGGTTGCGCCGCAAGATATTCAAAAATAGAAAGCATACAGATTGTAAAATCCACTTTGGAACCTTCATTTTCATCTCACAAGTGCACAAGAGGAAAAAAATTTACTCTCCCTTTAACTTCACATCAAGCACTCCATATACCATTTCCCAAAACACTTTAAATACCAAGAACTTAACCAAACATACTACCTCCATTTGATGTCTTATTCTTCTATTGTTCCAGGTATGAAGGAAATATATGGTTTGGATGTTTATCTGCTTAAGGTATTTATTGAATTGCTTGAAATGGGTTTGTTTTTCCATAGTTTGCGAACTCCCCCTATTTTCTCAAATAAATAGTTGACAATGTTGAAACTCCCTCATTGAGTCCATTAAGTTCTTTTATTTCTCCCCTATATTTGTTGTATAGATTCAAAAGGTTCCCTTTAGGTGGGACATTGATGGGCCATAAAATTTGGTTATTGCACCTATTTCTTTGGATCTAATTTCCTAGCAAGTTATTAAATGAGGTGATTCTCCATTGTCACATCTAAGAGGATGATATTAGCAATTTTCTAGAGGATGGCTATTCCCTCTACCATTTCATCAATATGTTTTCTATTATGTCACTACTTGGACAAAATGCTATGATGATATCCTATATGTTTCAATAACTACACTTTGTTTTGTAATAATAGGATGTCCAGTTTTTATCTCATGAATTTATTTCTTAAGAGGAACCATTTTCCCTTTTTCTTGAGGCCTCTTATATTCCATGATATAAGTTACATATTTCATCAAGCAAGGTATAGATCAAATATTTATCAAAAATTTATTTTCGTTGTCCTAAGAGTGAATACATGAATATGGGTATCACATTTTTAGTGAAACTGCATGGTGATGAAAATTTTACATTTTTCATATTTTTAAAATTTTGAAGCCCTTAAATATCATATCCACATTGTGAATTTTGATGTGTAATGAAAGAACAATTTGTGGATAATTTTATTATGTTCATGGGTTGTAAATGGGTTTTTTTACGAAAAAACATTATTATTACCACACAGGAATCCAAACACTCTCCAAATATTATTATTGTCAGGGAAGAGGTTCTTGATCCAAGCATGGGTCCCTCTTTAGATGATGAGGATGTCTAGCTAATAGGATACTTGGATGAATCTCCCTCCAAGGATCATAATTTCTTATAAATAGTTTTCATAATTATGTCGTTGCAAATTTAAAAAAAAAATACTCTAAAAATGATATAGGGTTATATGATGGTGACATGATAGAGATGAATAAGTATTTTCTAACGATTCCTAACATTTCTACTCATGGATTTGGAAGTATACATCCGCCATAATTTGAGATTAATAATAGGCATGAGACCTCTCATGTGGAATTTAATGTGATTTTTGTGGGTATGGGTGTCCATAACATGACATGTATCACTATCTCAATGTAAGGTGGGTCAAACTCTACGTTTTGCACTCTTTGTCCTTTCCATCCACCAGAGTGGGATTAGGGATTGAGGAACATAGAGGTTCATTACATGTTCCAAAACTAAGCCACAATAGTCATTGGTATAGGAAAAGGCCCATCAAATCCCATGGGAATAGTATTGCTCTTTTGGTAGGAAATGAAATTTCTCTCTATCTAGTTGAGGAATTTCTCTACAATACATTAGTCAGTAAGCTCTTCAATTGATGTGTTAATATAGGTCATTTGTCTGTGTGTATGAAATAGTTTCGGTTTTATTTTCTCGTGTATTAAACCATTAATAATCTCATGTTGAGAGGATGGCATGATTTTATCCTTTGGTATGAGGAGGAAGCATTGAAGATATTGGACGAAACATGGCTAATGAATCAATGTTTTCTTGGGTTTATACTATGTATGTTGGAAATATGATGCAGAGTGTTGTCCTTGATGGCAACCCACTAAATGAAGATGAAGACATGCGACTGTTGTCATGTGTTGTCCTTGATGGCAATCCACCTGATGAAGTTATTCTTGACTTGATGAACTTGGTAAATGATATGTGATATGATGTTTTGTTGACAATATGATGGTGAATGTTGTCCTTGAAGGCAACCCTCGTATTGAAGATGGTAATGATTACTTGATGGAAGTTGTGCTTGATAGAATATGGTTTGATGAACTAAATCGTCTTGTCTACGGTGTATGCAGAGGAGCTGACTGAAGAGAATTCGGCATGCTTCTTCTATGATGAAAAGGTATGTCTCTTACAGAATCTGTAGTTGGCCCTGAAGTCCGCGTATGCACACGAGAAAATAACGTTCAAATTAATCGTATGGAGCCTAGCGCTCTCAAAAGTGCAAACCAAGGGTAACCACCATGGTATTGACCCATTGTATTGGGTAATGATCCGCCTAATTGACCCCGTCCAGGTTGTTTTGGGCTTGTGGTATTGTTTTGGCCCATGGTATTGAAAAAGGGGCTCATGGTATTGAAAAAGGATAAACCTATATAAGGAGAATAAATTCATTGTGCAATTGATGAATGTGAGAGAAAGATGTCTGAGCTTGAATGAATACTTCTCTGTAAAGTATATCTGTATGGAAAGGGTAAAGGTTTGATGATAGATCTGAATCTATGAAGCACTTATAAAAAATGATGAAGCGGGATCTTTAGATCTGAAATGTACTTGTATTTGCTAGATCTGTTTATGGAGTGATTAGATCTGTGATGAGGCGAACATCTAGGCGAACATCTGTCTGAAGCAAAGGGTAGATCTGAACTGAATATCTGATCTGATGAAGTATGCTGCTCTGTAAAGATTGAAGATCTATACGCTACTTCGCCGCGGAGGAAGCGCGTATATACGCGGCTTCAGCGAAGAGAAAGCGCGTATGCGCAATAAAATATACACTGAGGTATACGCTGGTTTGTGTGGACGGAAGCGCGTATATACGCGACATCAGTGAAGGGAAAACGCGTATGCAAACTAGGGTTTGCTGAAGCAAGGGGTATGAAATATCTGATCTGTTCTGCTGTGTTTCTGCTATCTGATCTGTGTTGATATGTATCTGTTGATGATGTATGTTTGTGCTTAAAAGTATGGAAGGGTTCGGTCTGGAAATATGATGAATGGTGGCCTGCAAGTTGTGTTCTATTGAAGTGGTTGGATCCAGTGTGAAAATTGATGAAACGTGGTCCAAGGTGGTGCTGAGGGTTGTAGCCTTCAGTCAGGGGGTTGTAGCTCCCTTCCAGGTGAGGCTGGTAAACGAGATCGGGGGTCGTAGCTCCCTTCCAGGAGAGGCTGGTAAACGAGATCGGGGGGTCATAGCTCCCTTCCAGGAGAGGATGGTAAATGAGTCAGGGGGTTGGAGCTCCCTTCCAGGAGAGGCTGGTAAACGAGCGCAGGTGGGTGCCTGCGTGCTGGTCAAGTCTGCGCCAGCACATATGTTGTAAGATGTTTTTCTCTATAATAAAATATTGAAGGCTGAGCAACTGCAGCGGTGGTTTTCTCCCGACTTGGGTTTCCACCTAAAAATCCTGGTGTTCATGTGTGATACTTTGTGTGATGGTTTATTCTATTCTTACTGCACATGTTTACTATTTATAGAACATTTAATGAATGAATGATGGAATGATATAAGTGAAGAACTAATGGCATAATTATATCTCTGTGTATACGCGAGTTTTATGAAGGATATCCGCGTGTATACGCTAGTTGGCTTCAGCAAAGTAGCGTATGGGTTTTAGAGCATGAAAAGTAAAAAGTTTTAGTTTGCCCTAAATACTGATTCACCCCCCCCTCTCAGTATTTTTCCCAACAATTGGTATCAGAGCGAGGTCCTTCTGCAGAAGCTTGATCGCTTGAAGGAGATCCGTCGCAATGGGAAAGAAGCAAAAGAAGAAGGTTACTCAAGGAAAGAAGAAGCCTCAGAAATCATGTATAGCAGAAATTGAAGGAGATGAAACAGGTATTGATCGTTGCTCTTGTATTTTAATTAATTGTATATGCAAGGATTATTATAGTGAAAGTGAAGATGAAGAAGATTCTGACCAAGCTCTACAAGTGCTCATGGCAAAGAAGAAGGCTACTCAAAGTAAGGAGATAGCTGAATTTGACAAAAATGAATCAGATAGTGATTGGGGTCATCCCTTGAAAGATCTTAGTTGTGCAAAAAATGGTGATGATAGTGAAGAATATGCTATCGAAGATGTCAAGATTAAAGATGAAGATAGTAAGAGAAAAGTTGTGGATCTAGAAGAAGTTATCAAAGATCAACAAAGAAAATTTAATGAGAAGGATTCTGCTAACAAAGCTTTGGTATTTAGACTGAAAAGGATGTTCGATGATGTATACAGTCGAAGTAAAGGATATCAAGCTGGAATCATCTCTCTGCAAGAAGAACTTGAAGAAGAAAATAAGAAGAATGAAGGACTTGAAGCAGAAAACGTTTCTCTAAAAACAGATCTGAAAAAATCAAAGAGGAAGAATGAAGGTCTTGAAGCTACAGTCATCTCTCTACAAGCAGATCTTGAAGCATCAAGTAAGAAGATTGAGGAACCTCTACAAACGTTTGAAAAGGAAGGCCTTGAAACAGAAATCATCTCCCTCAAAGAAGACCTGGATAAATCAAATAAGAAGAATGCAGGACTTGAAGTAGAAAACATATCTCTGAAAGAAGATCTCAAAGCATCGAAGAAGAAGAATGAAGAGCTGCAACAAACATGTGAAGTAAACGAAAATTGGTTGAAAGAAGAAATTCTAAATCTGAAGGATCAAGTAGAAGATGGAAGAAGGAAAGAAGAAAGCATGACAAAGCAATGTCAAGACTTGGAGGTTGAGGTAAATATTCTCAAAGGTAAATTAGAAGAAAAGGTTAGACTTTTGAGGTTTCAAGATAGTACTAAGATTTCGGATAATATTCTTAGTAGTCAAAGGTCTCCTTCTATCAAACTTGGTCTTGGTTTTCATGAAACTGTTAAAGGAGAATCTAGTTCACAAGGAAGTGCTAAAGATTCAAAGGAAGTCAATACAAAACCTGAAGAGTTGAAAGAAACAAAAGGTCAATCAACAATGATGAAATCTCAAAAGAAATCATTCAATAATGTTGAATGTTTCAAATGTCATAAATATGGGCATGTTGCAGCAAATTGCAGGAGCAGATCATTTCAGCCTCAATCAAACAGTTCCTACATAGAAAGGTACTCTGGTTTCTTCAAGGGATATTGTTTTTCATGTAACAAGTATGGACATAAAGCAGCTGATTGTAAAAGGAGAAAGAATAGAAATACTCATTATGATTCTTATGTTTATTTCTCTGGCCACATGAGATGTTATGCTTGTAACAAGTATGGACATGTAGAAAAAGAATGCAGGATGAACAGATCTGGGAAAGTGGATGATTTTCAGCACACAGTTGGAAAGCTCAAGAAAATTTGGAAAATGAAGGAGGACCGATCAGAAATGTAGGGAATTCAGACCCTACTGCAGTCATCCGCTTCTGGAAGCTTACTTCTCTGATTGACTGCAGGAATGATGTGGGATACATTATGAGATTTAGTAATGTATCGTCACAAGGGGAGCAATGTATGATGTCTCTCATGGTTGATTTGATTATTATGGTTATATGTATTTCTGACAGTGCATCTGGTGTGAAGAAAAGACAGGTACAGGAAGGACAAGTCCAGAAGGAGATAAAGGAATGTGAAAAATTTCTATGTTTCACTTTCCATACGCGGGTTCTATTCACAAAAGTCGCGTATACACGCGAGTTTCATCAGACACAGTCGCGTATGCATTGATGATAAGAGAATTTATCTGATAGCTGAAGATCTGGAGCAGAGGTCCAGGGGGAGCATCAGTCTGACTGCTTATGATTGCACTGTTAGCATTATTCTGATGATAATGAAATGATACATGGGTGCTTGTGTTGAAGATTATGGATGAAGCCTGGTTGCTTTATGATGAAGAGCATTCGTTGTTGAGATGAAAGTCTTATAATTCAGAGATGAGGACAGATCATGCAGAGATTGTTGCTGATGACTTGCTGTTGAAGGTGCTTCAGATTGCACAAGTTAAGGAAAATCACTGGTTTAGGGGGAGCAGCAGGTTGAATACTAATGATTGCATTGTTGGAAATATGACTACTTATTCTTTGGTTTTTGTGATACTCATGCTCAAATGATGATGAATTGGTACATTGTTTATTATGATGAGATTTTGAGCCCTGGTTGCTGATAAGTATCTTTTGTACTCACACATGGATGAGTTGGATGTCATTTGATTCAGAAATAAATCATGCAGAGTATGTTAATATGGTTGAGAGATCTTTTGCCTACATATGTTACTTCATGTTAAATCTTGAAGATCATGGTGATGTTGGACCACATGAATGATTGCTTGATACTTATGGGAAGTTGTTGTTCTGGTATGATAAAATTTCTTGGAAAGATTGTATTGATGCTGCAAAGAATCTGAAGGCCTGGTTACTAATGTGCCTTTGCTACAACCATTGGATGACGCTTGAAGACACAACTACACTGTTCTATCTATATGTAGTCCTGGGAAGCATTCAAATGTCCCAGAAAGAAGCTGAACATTGTCTTTCAGATCTGGTTGAAATTTAGAAGATGGCTTGGGATACGCGGGTTTCCTGAAACACAGTCGCGTATATATGCGAGTTCCTGCACAGAAAACCGCGTATGTTTGGTTGCTGACAATTTTTGGTTGGTTCAGCTCTCTTCAGCACAACTGCAGTGTTGTTTGGAATCTCTGATACTGTTTGGTATCTCTGGTGGTGTTCCAGTTCTCTTAATTCTGTTTCTAATGTTTTGATGAAGATGCCTTGATGATTTGTTGATGGAAGTTTTCAGGATGCACAAACTAAGGGGGAGCCTTAGTCATTTGGAAAGATTGCTTGGTTGCACAGATTCAGGGGGAGCATTAGTTTTGCTGAGTATAATGCATTGTTGGCATTATGGTGGTTCTGATATATGATCTCTCTTGAGGTCTTCTTGGTATTAATTATGAAAATTCATATTTGTACTTTGATGAAAAGGTCTGGTTGAGACCCATGTTGTAAAATTGTAATATTCAGTCATGTAAGGACTTGTCAAAATTGTAAACCCACTTGGTTGGGTAGCTGAGTCAAATTTTGTAAACCCACTTGGTTGGGTAGATGAGTTGAAATGTGTAAACCCACTTGGTTGGGTACTTGAGTCTCATATGTAAATCCACTTGGTTGGATATTTGATGTAAGTATGAGTCTTTTGGTGATAGGAAGTTCATAGAGTCATGTACTTCATTGAAAAATATTCAGCATGAACTCAGGGGGAGCTTGGTCACTTCAGTATACATCAGATCTGCAGAACGCTTCTTCTACATGAGGAGAAAAGGGGGTGAGTGTGTTGGTTTTGATCCACCCGTTGCCCTTGATGTCAAAGGGGGAGAGTGACATGGTGTTTGAATGAAGATAATGATGTCAAATAATTGGAGAGAGTGACATGGTGTCATTGTATTCTTAATGTACCTATCTGTTGTGGTAACCAAACACCATCATGGTTGCCATCAAGTCCAAAGGGGGAGATTGTTGGAAATATGATGCAGAGTGTTGTCCTTGATGGCAACCCACTAAATGAAGATGAAGACATGCGACTGTTGTCATGTGTTGTCCTTGATGGCAATCCACCTGATGAAGTTATTCTTGACTTGATGAACTTGGTAAATGATATGTGATATGATGTTTTTTGACAATATGATGGTGAATGTTGTCCTTGAAAGGAAACCCTCGTGATGAAGATGATGACAACTTACTTGATGAAGTTGTGCTTGATAGAATATGGTTTGATGAACTAAATCTGATGTATCTACAGTGTGTACAGAAGGCAATGAAGAAAGGAATTCAGCATGTGCTAATTCTATGATGAAAAAGAGTATGTCTCTTGGAATACGCGGATTGGCCTAGGGGAAGTCGCGTATGCACACGGAAAATAACGTGCCAAGTCGCGTATGGGCAAAAGCGCTCAAAAAGTGCAAAACCAAGGGTAACCACCATGGTATTGACCCATTGTATTGGGTAATGATCCGCCTAATTGACCCCGTCCAGGTAGTTTGGGCTCATGGTATTGTTTTGGCCCATGGTATTGAAAAAGGGGCTCATGGTATTGAAAAAGGATAAACCTATATAAGGAGAAGAAATCTTATCAGGCAAACGTGAGGTGAGAGCAAGATGCTCGAGTTGAATGAATACTCGTGAAGTATATCTGTATGGAAAGGGTAAAGGTTTGATGATAGATCTCAATCTGTGAAGATACCTATGAAGAAATGATGAAGTGATATTCAGATTCAGAAATGTATTTGTATCTCAACTAGATCTGATTATGGAAGGCTTAGATCTGTGATGAGGCGAACATCTGTCTAAAGTAAAGGGTTGAATCTGAACTGAATAGCTGATCTGAAGAAGTATGCTGCTCCATAATGATTGAAGATCTATACGCTACTTATCCGCGGACGAAGCGCGTATATACGCGGCTTCAGCGAAGAGAAAGCGCAATAAAATATACACTGAGGTATACGCTGGTTTGTGTGGACGGAAGCGCGTATATACGCGACATCAGTGAAGTAAAAGCGCGTATGCAAACTAGGTTTTGCTGAAGCAAAGGGTATGAAATATCTGATCTGTTCTGCTATGTTTCTGCTATCTGATCTGTGTTGATAAGTATCTGTTGGTGATGTATGTTTGAGCTTAAAAGAATGGAAAGGGTCCAGTGTGAAAATATGATGAAATGTGGCCTGCAAGTTGTGTTCTATTGAAGTGGTTGGATCCAGTGTGAAAATTGATGAAACGTGGTCCAAGGTGGTGCTGAAGGTTGTAGCCTTCAGTCAGGGGGTCGTAGCTCCCTTCCAGGTGAGGCTGGTAAACGAGATCGGGGGGTCGTAGCTCCCTTCCAGGTGAGGCTGGTAAACGAGATCGGGGGTCGTAGCTCCCTTCCAGGAGAGGCTGGTAAACGAGTCAGGGGGTTGGAGCTCCCTTCCAAGAGAGGCTGGTAAACGAGCGCAGGTGGGTGCCTGTGTGCTGGTCAAGTCTGCGCCAGCACATATGTTGTAAGATGTTTTCTCTATAATAAAATATTGAAGGCCGAGCAACTGCAGTGGTGGTTTTCTCCCGACTTGGGTTTCCACCTAAAAATCCTGGTGTTCATGTGTGATGCTTTGTGTGATGGTTTATTCTGTTCTTACTGCACATGTTTACCGTTTATAGAACATCTAATGAATGAATGATGGAATGATATAAGTGAAGAACTAATGGCATAATTAGATCTCTGTGTATACGCGAGTTTTATGAAGGATATCCGCGTGTATACGCTACTTGGCTTCAGCAAAGTAGCGTATGGGTTTTAAGGAATGAAAAAGTAAAAAGTTTTGAATATGCAGTAAATACTGATTCACCCCCCCCTCTCAGTATTTTTCCCAACAATGTCACCCTTTTTTTAATGTGTGGATATGTATAAATCATATAATGTTTTGATTTGGGTAAAATTTCCCAATATCCCAATTGAACTTTGGAATAATGTAGGTATTAAAGCCATAAGAAATGCAATTAGATTCTATATTATAGGTGATGGTGGGTATATAGAGAATAACTTGTGGTTAATGGCCCATATTCTAGTTGATATCAATGCTAGGTAGGGTTTATATTAATCAATCCAAATTGTTAGTGATCATATTTCCTATACTCATATTCTTAACTATATGGACGTGTCATTTGTTATTTTAGATGCCATGTAGTGGTACTCTTAATGGTGAATTGTTCTCAATTTTCCATTACTTGACATCATGGGGTGGGTATGTGTAATGGAGAAGTTCATCCCAAGGACATGAATGAGTATAATTCACCTCAGAGTAGTTCCATTTGTGGATAGTGGACATCTTGTTATTGATTTAGTCAAGGATATGGCTCATGTGACTCGTCATATGAAAATGTTTATTGTGATGCAGATAGATGGAGGATTTCCATAGGTTTAAATGCAAAGAACTTACTTGTAACTAACTTGTACTATAATAATGTTCTTATGGTTTTGTCAAGGCATTTCTCAAAATACCTTATGACACTCTCTGATAGATTCTCTCATTTGATGGAGTGTTATAGGACTTTCAACCAAACACGTATTTTTCATATCTATCTTCATCGAGTGATGGAAGTTCAGGTAGGATAGAAGAAATTGAACAAACATATGCTACATCATCTAGTAGGTGAATATCAACTAGAGGTGCATGTTGAGATTGCAACAAGATGATGAGCTTAGTGAAAAGAGTCGCCTTCACTAAGTGGGCTCGCAGGCTATTTTTGGCGCAAGTCTATTTTTAGACATGTCAATCATATTCTATGAGTTGCAAGATGCTATTTGTGGATGGTTGGTCAAGTTGGAAAAATAGATGGACTTCTATTTTTAGAAATATTGGGAAAAATCTATTTTTAGATTGCCAGTCTAAAAATAGATATGTCGAATATTATTAGCTCTTAATAATATTTGGACTCTAAACATTAAATTATTCTCTTTGAGCACTTCAGTTAAGTGCACAGATGTGGCACAGGAGCTGACAGAAGGAATTACACTATTCCTGAGGGTTAAGTGGAACTATTGCATGGAGACTTCACTTAGAACTCATGTGACATTTAGTTTATGGTGGTATTTGAGAGGCTATGGAGCGAGCTTCGGGCCTTAACCTCAATACACTCAGTTGAGCTAGTTCTATCTAGTCTAACTAATCGATACACTAGTGAGAGTGGTGTGAATTAATTATTAATTAATTCACTAAATATTAACTCATTAATCAACTGAAGAATACATCAGTTAACTACAGTGCATGGACAGTTTCAGTGGAGACCAGTGGAGAGATAGGTGAAAGGGAAAGTTGACTATCAGTTGTGACTATAGTGTTGCATGATTTTGCACCACACATTGATGAAGATGCCAATGAGGATTGCATGAGCAAGGCTGGACCAATTCGAGTTCATTCAGAGCCATTCTTCAGCAGGGATTGCGCAGTAGAGGCAGGCTAGCAGGTGGAAAATATCGATGCATGGATTTGCAAGATCTATCCTGATTAGTGTGTAGCGATTGTATTGTACTGAGAGATTGTGAGAAGCTTTGTATGAGGATTGTTACATGATCTCTATGACATATATTATATACATATAGTTGGGGTTTTTAGCTTCAGGCTTTCCCGTAAATCACTATGTTAATGTGTGTGAATTTTTTATGGTTTTAATGTGTGCATGCAATTGATTTAATTTCTGCATATGATGATCAATGGTGGAATAGTTTATGTGTTGTGCATGAAGTCAAATAGTTTATGATCAGGAGAATATTAGAAATATAACATGTCAATTATATAATTTCTACAGTGAAAATATTAGAAGAAAATTCCATATATGCAAGGATTTTTTTCTCGCTAAAGGGGGGTGTTACACAACATTTTGTCACTATCCCTGCAATCCCCATCCTGCACATTGGAGGATCATTTATGTGACTAAAATAAAGTGACATGAATTGCAAATACCATCATTGCATCCCTTCCCATGAGGACAACATTCCTTCTGTTGACAATTTCCTTAGCAGACCATCAGAAACACATGTTTTTGCCTTGGCGCTAGTAGATCGTTATGCCCTCGCGCCGATGAGGAAATTAACATTGGGCCGTGTGCTCATTGGCGCTCTATCCCAGTGAGCTACCCGCACCAACCTGTTTATGGAATTTAAAAAAAAAATAGAGGCGAAGTTTCCATCATAACAACTTCATGAGCGAGTCATCTGGAGTGGTTCGACTAAATAGCCATGGCCTCCCTCCTTTGGCCTCTTTTTTCCACCTTTTGGGGAAAACTCCCAAGGGATAAGGCCTCCCTTCAACCATTGTAGGGATCCCAACCTCCTCCTCTCCCTATGTAAATATAGCTATCTTCCATTAATGTGCTGGTTAAACTGAACATATTATAGCTGAAATGCTAAAGAGATTCTTATACATTTGGCTAGAAAGATAGAACGGAAGAAACCTTTGTTGTGCAAGCTTAGGCTTGTGTCCTCGCCCCATCCGAATTCCCCGACGATCCATCAAGACACGTTTTGACTGAACCCCGCCGAAGGAGGTTGTGACATCAACGCTCTGGTTGTATCTCTTTCTTCTATTTATATATATACATTACTATTGTCTGGTTCCCATCTTGCGTTATGTGTTTTATTTGATGAAATATGCTTAACCCTCCTTGAATGGTTGGTTAATTATGAATGAAATCATTATTTTTTATGCTGCTCTTGTTTGTTGATCTTTGTGCAGGTATCCGAGCATTGTTGCGGAAGGATTGTGACCCGTCGAAGTAGAGACCAAGAGGCCACCACCACTATAGCAAAAACGGCGTTGGAGTTCAGGTGGGCCGATCTTCTTTGTCCTCTTCATTCATTAATTAAGGAACCTACACTTTAGCTTGTCCCTTTGTTGCTAGGCCCACTCTAGGGCTAGAGGGATCATTTCTGTCTGTAGAGAGGATTTACCTTCCCAACAAATTGGTGACTCCACTGGGGAATCATGTGAGTTTGTCATTTCATTTCCTTTAGGAGTTTTTCTTGTCAAGTCGACTTCAGTCATTTGCTTGCTTGTCTATCTCTCTTGGATTATTTGAGTGTCTGGAATCATCTTGTTCAGCTCCAAAGTGTCAAGATTGACCTCTTCTCATTGGTTCTTTCCTCCTCCCATAGTTATCTGGCTTGGTTCTATTTTTGTTTGAATAGTCACGCCAATTGGCACAATTTTCTTTTGTTGCAGTGGCGCCAACCCCTGTTTGGCGTGGATTACTGCCTCAGAGTCGCGTCGAATCCTGTAGGATTTTATTTGACCCTCTTGCTGAGTTTTTTGTCAGTTTTGCTTGATTCTGGCTTGTTCCTTCATTTGCAATTGGTATTTTTGGAGTTTTTTTTAATGCTTTAGGCTTTCTCTTCAAAGTTGTTTGTTTATTCTCTTATCGGTGTGGTTCATAGCCCTAGGGTTCTAGGTTTCTTTCGCTCACTGAGCCTTCTGATTGAAGGTCGAGTCTTTTGGTTTCTTTTCAGTTCGTTTCCTTGATCAGTTGTTTGAGTCTTTCTTTATCCTTTGAGTTTTGGTTTGTTGAACGATTACTTTTGTGCTTTCTTGAATCTCCATCTCTTCATTTTCGAGCATAGATTACATTGCTCGTTTGGATCGTTTAGAGGGCTTTCACTTTGTTTGAAAAAGTGCATCATTGGTTTGAGTGCATTTGTGTTTGTATTGATTTGAATCATTCATTTTGATATCTCTACATTGGTAGTTCTCTTAACTAGTGTTTGATTTGGTTTTTGATGTAATTAGTGCATTGTGTGCTTCAATCATTCAAAAAAAAAAAATTGCATCCTTTCGTTTGCATTGGAAATGAAAAGTCTTTTGCATAACTAGCGCTGGCATCTAGGAAAGAGTTTTTCATTTCTCATTTTGGTTGTATTAGATGCATTAGGGGACTTCTTAGTATGTTTTTAATGTTTGTTGCTTTCTAAAATATTTCTATCCTTCTCTTAGCTAGCTTTCATCGAATGGAAAATGGTGTTCTATTGCATATATTTTTCATTTAGGAAATTTGAGATCAAATTCGATAGGGCCTTGAAATTGAAACATTAATTCAGGATCAACTGTAAAATTTATTCAATTAACCTAAGGAAGCATTGGAATCTAACACAAACATTTTTAGCGGTCTAAGTTAGTGACGTGTTCCGACGTCGTTAAACCTAGTAGCTGTCGTTTGCCATCTGGCTATAGATAGCACTAGTACGGAATTATGCTCCCCATACCATCGCGTATATAAAGGGAGACCCTCATAGGTTCAAATCCTTTATCCATAGAAGCTGAGTTTGCTGCCCTGTAACTGTGATACACCAAACACAAAATTCGGGGAGACTACCTGCATGTATGTTAAGTCCTTGGTCATTTCTCTTTCATTTGATCACCAAGGTGTATATGGTAGTTCACGGAAACTTGGTACTCCATTTTGCCTAGATTACCTGAGTAGTCATTTTGATCTTTTCGTGACTCCTTAAAAAGAGAAGAGATAATGAACGGTTGTCCTTTCACACTCGTTTCAACCTGAAAGTAATAGAGTCACCTTTTGCCCGTTTCTTGACTCTTAAAATATGAAACAACAGATTTTTGTTTCAATGTCTTAACATTAACTACCCACGAAATATTCCTAGTTAAAGTTATACTCCTTAGTGTTTTGTTTTACGGTTGTTTCCAATGGCAACGTTTCCAGAGTTTAACGACCAAGGAATCCCCTCCGAAGGGGATCCTGGTACTTTTCCTACTTTTGGGAATGTTGGTGCTCCTTATATGGCAACATTGTCCCTTCCTGGGTTAACTTTTGAGTTTCCAGTTAGGTTATTCTCTACCTTTGTGGTCTCAAGTATTCTGCCCACTGTACAATCATCTGCTCCACCTGAACAACATCATGTTGATTCTAAGGTGGACCTCTCCCCTTCTTCTCCTGTTTCTTTGTCCTCCTCTTCTACTTCGCCTGTTGAAAGTCTGGATTCTAGTAACCTAGTGGCTAAGAAGAAGAAGAAGATGACGAAAAAGAAGAAGTCAGATAAGAGAGAGGCCAACTCTGCGACTATTGCGCCTAAGAAAGCTTTCCTTGATAAACCATCCAACCTTCCATGAAAATAAAATTCCCTTGCATGTTTTGCAAAGGTAACCACCTTCTTCGAGATTGCCTTGGCATTCCCAAGGTACTTGAAACATGGTCTGACGGTAGTCCGCCATTGCCCTTCTGGAAGTCATATTGGTGGCACGTCTTCGACTAGCCATGATAAGACTCATAAGAAATATGGCAAGATTACCAATCCATGTAATTTGTGTGAATGGAATCATTCCATTCACCTTTTTCCATACATGGATGAAGCCACGAGAGTTTGCATTTATATGGATAGAGTTTCCATATAAACTCTATCCATGTCTTCAAAAAAACATCCATTTAGTCGACTTACCACCTAAATACTTTCTTTGAAAAATAAAAAAAATGGCAATAAATTAAGTCATGGATGAAAAAGTATCTTCATATTTTATACCATATTGTTTTTCATTCTCCATTTTGTATCCTATTGTTAGAAATCAACACTCACAACAAAGAGATAGAAGGAGACTTGATTATGCATTTTTATTTTGGATAACCATACATATGAATACATTTGCATGAATATGTAAAAGAATTTGTATTGTTTTATCGTAAGGGATGTATCACCTAATTATGTTTTAATACATAATTATGACATCGATTTATTTATAGTAACTTTTTCTTGAATTTCTTAGAAGTCACCTTGAAATATAAACTCAAAAATTTCACCTCAACCTTGAGATTTTCCAGAATCTCTATTTCGCATCAAATTTAAACCTTATGATTGAAGCTAAAGTATGACTTATAGTAATATATTTCACTTCTATCCAACTATATACATAAGGAAACATAAGAAAGTAAAAATCAAATGCATAACTATCTCTAGAAGTTACTTAATCATTATGAGAACACAAGTTGAAAATTAGATCTACAAGAAGACAAAGTGATAGCAAGGAAATATTCATATATACATAGGATGAAGTTACAAGTAGATACCAACAACATAATACAAACCAAAATAATTCATTCTCTTCAAACCATAGTTAGGTCATCCACCATATACAACAAACCCTAGTCACCAAATTGATCTCTTATCTAGGAATAACTCGCAACCATAGTTGGTTGTGCCGCAAGATATTCAAAAATAGAAAGCATACAGATTGTCAAATCCACTTTGGAACCTTCATTTTCATCTCACAAGTGCACAAGAGGAAAAAAATTTACTCTCCCTTTAACTTCACATCAAGCACTCCATATAACATTTCCCAAAACACTTTAAATACCAAGAACTTAACCAAACATACTACCTCCATTTGATGTCTTATTCTTCTATTGTTCCAAGTATCAAGGAAATATATGGTTTGGATGTTTATGTGCTTAAGTTATTTATTGAATTGCTTGAAATGGGTTTGTTTTTCCATAGTTTGTGAACTCCCCCTATTTTCTCAAATAAATAGTTGACAATGTTGAAACTCCCACATTGAGTCCATTAAGTTCTTTTATTTCTCCCCCATATTTGTTGTATAGATTCAATAAAGGTTCCCTTTAGGTGGGACATTGATGGGCCATAAAATTTGGTTATTGCACCTATTTCTTTGGATCTAATTTCCTAGCAAGTTATTAAATGAGGTGATTCTCCATTGTCACATCTAAGAGGATGATATTAGCAATTTTCTAGAGGATGGCTATTCCCTCTACCATTTCATCAATATGTTTTCTATTATGTCACTACTTGGAAAAAATGCTATGATGATATCCTATATGTTTCAATAACTACACTTTGTTTTGTAATAGTAGGATGTCCAGTTTTTATCTCATGAATTTATTTCTTAAGAGGAACCATTTTCCCTTTTTCTTGAGGCCTCTTATATTCCATGATATAAGTTACATATTTCATCAAGCAAGGTATAGATCAAATATTTATCGAAAATTTATTTTCATTGTCCTAAGAGTGAATACATGAATATGGGTATCACATTTTTAGTGAAACTGCATGGTGATGAAAATTTTACTTTTTTCATATTTTTAAAATTTTGAAGCCCTTAAATCTCATATCCACATTGTGAATTTTGATGTGTAATGAAAGAACAATTTCTGGATAATTTTATTGTGTTTATGGGTTGTAAATGGGTTTTTTTACGAAAAAACATTATTATTACCACACAAGAATCCAAATACTCTCCAAATATTATTATTTTCAGGGAAGAGGTTCTTGATCCAAGCATGGGTCCCTCTTTAGATGATGAGGATGTCTAGCTAATAGGATACTTGGATGAATCTCCCTCCAAGGATCATAATTTCTTATAAATAGTTTTCATAATTATGTCATTGCAAATTTAAAAAAAAATACTCTAAAAATGATATAGGGTTATATGATGGTGACATGATAGAGATGAATAAGTATTCTCTAACAATTCCTAACATTTCTACTCATGGATTTGGAAGTATACATCTGCCATAATTTGAGATTAATAATAGGCATGAGACCTCTCATGTGGCATTTAATGTGATTTTTGTGGGTATGGGTGTCCATAACATGACATGTATCACTATCCCAATGTAAGGTGGGTCAAACTCTACGTTTTGCACTCTTTGTCCTTTCCATCCACCAGAGTGGGATTAGGGATCGAGGAACATAGAGGTTCATTACCTGTTCCAAAACTAAGCCACAATAGTCAATGGTATAGGAAAAGGCCCATCAAATCCCATGGGAATAGTATTGCTCTTTTGGTAGGAAATGAAATTTCTCTCTATCAAGTTGAGGAATTTCTCTACAATACATTAGTTAGTAAGCTCTTCAATTGATGTGTTAATATAGGTCATTTGTCTGTGTGTATGAAATAGTTTCGGTTTTATTTTCTCGTGTATTAAACCATTAATAATTTCATGTTGAGAGGATGGCATGATTTTATCCTTTGGTATGAGGAGGAAGCATTGAAGATATTGAACGAAACATGGCTAATGAATCAATGTTTTCTTGGGTTTATACTATGTCACCCTTTTTCTGATGTGTGGATATGTATAAATCATATAATGTTTTGATTTGGGTAAAATTTCCCAATATCCCAATTGAACTTTGGAATAATGTAGGTATTAAAGCCATAAGAAATGCAATTAGATTCTATATTATAGGTGATGGTGGGTATATAGAGAATAACTTGTGGTTAATGGCCCATATTCTAGTTGATATCAATGCTAGGTAGGGTTTATATTAATCAATCCAAATTGTTAGTGGTCATATTTCCTATACTCATATTCTTAACTATATGGACGTGTCATTTGTTATTTTAGATGCCATGTAGTGGTCCTCTTAATGGTGAATTATTCTCAATTTTCCATTACTTGACATCATGGGGTGGGTATGTGTAATGGAGAAGTTCATCCCAAGGACATGAATGAGTATAATTCACCTCAGAGTAGTTCCAGTTGTGGATAGTGGACATCTTGTTATTGATGTAGTCAAGGATATGGCTCATGTGACTCGTCATATGAAAATGTTTATTGTGATGCAGATAGATGGAGGATTTCCATAGGTTTAAAAGCAAATAACTTACTTGTAACTAACTTGTACTATAATAATGTTCTTATGGTTTTGTCAAGGCATTTCTCAAAATCCCTTATGACACTCTCTGATAGATTCTCTCATTTGATGGAGTGTTATAGGACTTTCAACCAAACATGTATTTTTCATATCTATCTTCATCGAGTGATGGAAGTTTAGGTAGGATAGAAGAAATTGAACAAACATATGCTACATCATCTAGTAGGTGAATATCAACTAGAGGTGAATTTTGAGATTGCAACAAGATGATGAGCTTAGTGAAAAGAGTCGCCTTCACTAAGTGGGATCGCAGGCTATTTTTGGCGCAAGTCTATTTTTAGACATGTCGATCATATTCTATGAGTTGCAGGATGCTATTTGTAGATGGTTGGTCAAGTTGGAAAAATAGATGGACTTCTATTTTTAGACATATTGGGCGGAATCTATTTTCAGATTGCCAGTCTAAAATAGATATGTCGAATATTATTAGCTCTTAATAATATTTGGACTCTAAACATTAACTTATTCTCTTGGAGCACTTCAGTTAAGTGCACAGATGTGGCACAGGATCTGACAGAAGGAATTACACTATTCGTGAGGGTTAAGTGGAGCTATTGCATGGAGGATTCAGTTAGAACTCATGTGACAGAGTTTGGTGGAGTTATTGAGGTAGTTGGTGGAGTTGTGTTCAGTTTAACTCAGCTAGACACAATTGAGCTAGTTGTATCTAGTCTAACTGATTGATACACTAGTGAGAGTGGTGTGAATTAATTATTAATTAGTTCACTAAATATTAACTCATTAATCAACTTAAGAATACATCAGTTAACTACAGTGCATGGACAGTTTCAGTGGAGACCAGTGGAGAGATAGGTGAAAGGGAAAGTTGACTATCAGTTGTGACTATAGTGTTGCATGATTTTGCACCACACATTGATAAAGATGCCAATGAGGATTGCATGAGCAAGGCTGGACCAATTCGATTTCATTCAGAGCCATTCTTCAGCAGGGATTGCGCAGTAGAGGCAGGCTAGCAGGTGGCAAAGATTGGTGCATGGATTTGCAAGATCTAGCCTGATTAGTGTGTAGCGATTGTATTGTACTGAGAGCTTGTGAGAAGCTTTGTATGAGGATTGTTACATGATATCTATGACATATATTATATACATATATTTGGGGTTTTTAGCTTCAGGCTTTCCCGTAAATCACTGTGTTAATGTGTGTGAATTTTTTATGGTTTTAATGTGTGCATGCAATTGATTTAATTTCCGCATATGATGATCAATGGTGGAATAGTTTCTGTGTTGTGCATGAAGTCAAATAGTGTATGATCAGGAGAATCTTAGACATATAACATATCAGTTATATAATTTCTACAGTGAAAATATTAGAAGAAAATTCCATATATGCAAGGATCTTTTTCTCGCTAAAGGGGGGTGTTACATTTTGTCATTGTCCTTGCAATCCACATCCTGCACATTGGAGGATCATTTATGTGACTAAAATAAAGTGACATGACTTGCAAATACCATCATTGCATCCCTTCCCATGAGGACAACATTCCTTCTGTTGACAATTTCCTTAGCAGACCATCAGAAACACATGTTTTTGCCTTGGCGCTAGTAGATTGTTATGCCCTCGCGCCGATGAGGAAATTAACACTGGGCCCCATGCTCATTGGCGCTCTGTCCCAGTGAGCTACCCACACCAACCTGTTTATGGAATGTTTTTAAAAAAATAGAGTTGAATTTTCCATCATAACAACTTCGTGGGCGAGTCATCTGGAGTGGTTCGACTGAATAACCATGGCCTCCCTCCTTTGGCCTCTTGTTTCCACCTTTTGGGGAAAAATCCCAAGGGATAAGGCCTCCCTTCCACCATTGTAGGGATCCCAACCTCCTCCTCTCCCTCTGTAAATATATCTATGTTCCATTGATGTGCTGGCTAAACTGAACAGATTATAGCTGAAACGCTAAAGAGATTCTTGTACATTTGGCTAGAAAGATAGAACGGAAGAAACATTTGTTGTGCGAGCTTAGGCTTGTGTCCTCGCCCCATCCAAATTCCCCAATGATCCATCAAGACACGTTCTGACTGAACCCCGCTGAAGGAGGTTGTGACATCAACGCTCTGGTTGTATCTCTTTCTTCTATTTATATATATACATTACTATTGTCTGGTTCCCATCTTGCGTTATGTGTTTTATTTGATGAAATATGCTTAACCCTCCTTGATTGGTTGGTTAATTATGAAGGAAATCATTATTTTGTATGCTGCTCTTGTTTGTTGATATTTGTGCAGGTATCCGAGCATTGTTGTGGAAGGATTGTGACCTGTCGAATCAGAGACCAAGAGGCCACCACCACTATAGCAAAAACGACGTTGGACTTCAGGTGGGCCGATCTTCTTTGTCCTCATCATTCATTAATTAAGGAACCTACACTTTAGCTTGTCCCTTTGTTGCTAGACCCAATCTAGGGCTAGAGGTATCATCTCTGTCTGTAGAGAGGATTTACCTTCCCAACAAATTGGCGACTCCACTGGGGAATCATGTGATTTTTTTATTTCATTGCCTTTAGGAGTTTGTCTTGTCAAGTCGACTTCGGTCATTTGCTTGCTTGTCTATCTCTCTTGGATTATTTGAGTGTCTGGAATCATCTTGTTCAGCTCCAGAGTGTCAAGATTGACCTCTTCTCATTGGTTCTTTCCTCCTCCCATAGTTATCTGGCTTGGTGCTATTTTTGTTTGAACAGTCACGCCAATTGGCACAAGTTTCTTTTGTTGCAGTGGCGCCAACCCCTGTTTGGCACGGATTACCGCCTCATAGTCGCACCGAATCCTGTAGGATTTTCTTTGACCCTCTTGCTGAGTTTTTTGTCAGTTGTGCTTGATTCTGGCTTGTTCCTTCATTTTCATTTGGTATTTTTGGAGTTTTTTTTAATGCTTTAGGCTTGCTCTTCTCAGTTGTTTGTCTATTCTCTTATCGGTGTGGTTCATAGCCCTAGGGTTCTAGGTGTCTTTCGCTCACTGAGCCTTCTGATTGAAGGTCGAGTCTTTTGGTTTCTTTTCATTTCGATTCCTTGATCACTTGTTTGAGTCTTTCTTTATCCTTTGAGTTTTGGTTTGTTGAACGATTAATTTTGTGCTTGCTTGACTCTCCATCTCTTCATTTTTGAGCATAGATTACATTGCTCGTTTGGATCGTTTAGAGGGCTTCCACTTTGTTTGAAAGAGTGCATCATTGGTTTGAGTGCATTTTCGTTTGTATTGATTTGAATCATTCATTTTGATATCTCTACATTGGTAGTTCTCTTAACTAGTTTTTGATTTGGTTTTTGATGTAATTAGTGCATTGTGTGCTTCAATCATTCAAAAAAAAAAATATTTGCATCCTTTCGTTTGCATTGGAAATGAAAATTCTTTTGCATAACTAGCGCTGGCATCTAGGAAAGAGTTTTTCATTTCTCATTTTGGTTGTATTAGATGCATTAGGGGACTTCTTAGTATGTTTTTAATGTTTTCTTCTTTCTAAAATATCTCTATCCTTCTTTTAGCTAGCTTTCATCGAATGGAAAATGGTGTTCTATTGCATATAGTTTGCATTTAGGAAATTTGAGATCAAATTTGATAGGGCCTTGAAATTGAAACATTAATTCAGGATCAACTGTAAAATTTATTCAATTAACCTAAGGAAGCATTGGAATCTAACACAAACATTTTTAGCAGTCTAAGTTAGTGACGTGTTCCGACGTCGTTAAACCTAGTAGCTGTCGTTCGCCATCTGGCTGTAGATAGCACTAGTACGGACTTATGCTCCCCATACCATCGCGTATATAAAGGGAGACCCTCATAGGTTCAAATCCTTTATCCATAGGAAGCTGAGTCTGCTGCCCTGTAACCATGATACACCAAACACAACATTCGGGGAGACTACCTGCATGTATGTTAAGTCCTTGGTAATTTCTCTTTCATTTGATCACCAAGGTGTATATGGTAGTTCACGGAAACTTGGTACTCCATTTTGCCTAGATTACCTGAGTAGTCATTTTGATCTTTTCGTGACTCCTTAAAAAGAGAAGAGATCATGAGTGCTTGTCCTTTCACACTCGTTTAAACCTAAAAGTAATAGAGTCACCTTTTTCCGGTTTCTTGACTCTTAAAATATGAAACAACAGAGTTTTGTTTAAATGTCTTAACATTAACTACCCACGAAATATTCCTAGTTAAATTTATACTCCTTATTGTTTTGTTTTACGGTTGTTTCCAATGGCAACGTTTCCGGAGTTTAACGACCAAGGAATCCCCTCCGAAGGGGATCCTGGTCCTTTTCCTACTTTTGGGAATGTTGGTGCTCCTTATATGGAAACATTGTCCCTTCCTGGGTTAACTGTTGGGTTTCCAGTTAGGTTATTCTCTACCTTTGTGGTCTCAAGTATTCTGCCCACTGTACAATCATCTGCTCCACCTGAACAACATCATGTTGATTCTAAGGTGGACCTCTCCCCTTCTTCTCCTATTTTTTTGTCCTCCTCTTCCACTTCGCCTGGTGAAAGTCTGGATTCTAGTAACCTAGTGGCTAAGAAGAAGAAGAAGAAGATGAAAAAGAAGAAGTCAGATAAGAGAGAGGCCAACTCTGCGTCTATTGCGCCTAAGAAACCTTCCCTTGATAAACCATCCAACCTTCCATGAAAATAAAATTCCCTTGCATGTTGTGCAAAGGTAACCACCTTCTTCGAGACTGCCTTGGCATTCCCAAGGTACTTGAAACATGGTCTAACGACTGTCTTCCATTGCCCTTCTGGAATTCATATTGGTGGCACGTCTTCGACTAGCCATGATAAGACTCATAAGAAACAGGGCAAGATTACCAATCCATGTAATTTGTGTGAATGGAATCATTCCATTCACCTTTTTCCATACATGGATGAAGCCACGAGAGTGTTGGAAAACCCTGTTGTTTCTACACCCTGCCTTCTGGTTGGTTACAAGAAGCTTCCTTTGAGTCCTCCGCTAGTTGATTCAATAATCAGTTTTGAGTCATCCTTGGTCGATCCCGTTCCCTCAGAAATTAAAATTCATGAATCCATTCCCAACCAACCATTTATTGTAGAATCAGTCGATCTGATCCTGCCTATGGTTCACCAGGTCTTTTCCGTCAAGAGTGGATCTCATCCCCCTCACGTTCTTCTTGGTTCTTGAGATTCCTCGAGACTTGGAAAAATATCCTCCCGTCCCTGTGAGTCAAGAATTTTCTCTTCCTGCTCCCATGTCTGTGGTCCAGGAGGATACTCCTCTTGCTCCAGTAACACCAGGGGATGACCATCTCATTTCTATGGTATCCCCTCTAAGTAGTTTTTTCGCTTCCTTTGATTGGATTCGATTTGCGGGATACAGTCTTCCTTCTTATGTGCCTTTTTAGATCATGGCACAGGCCTTCGATATGGTCATACCTAGCATGATTATAGATGAAGGCTCGTCTATTAGTGTTATGTCTTCAACTACTTGGAAAGCTTTTGGTTCTCCACCACTTGTGCCTGTTACACAGAATCTGTTGGCATTTAATAGAATAACCAGTCAATTGTTAGGGATCCTTCTGAAGTTGCCTGTTACTTTGGGAGGGAAAACAATCTATATAGATGTGATGGTTGTTCAAGGTCCCTTGGATTTCAATTTACTCTTGGGCCGCGACTATGCTTATGCCATGGGTGCAATCGTCTCCTCCCTCTTTCATGTGATTTGTTTTCCACATGAAGGTCGGATCGTGACCATTGATCAGCTTTCATTCTTTGGTCTGGCGGTAGCAACTAGTCCACCATCGTCATTTCCAGGTTTTTATCCGTCAGTTGTATCATCCCCGCCACATGTTAATTATGTGGCCACTTGTTCATTGCCCTAATCTAGTGATAGTGCCATCGAGTACCGTCTAGTGGGGGCATTCGATTTTGATTTCCGAGATGTCATTATCCCATCAGATGCAAACATCTTGGAAGCCATGACCTCTTATTCGTTATGGTAAAAGGTCATCAGATCATAGTTCATTTTCTTGTGTCAAGCTCCTTAAAAAATGAAACAAGGTCGTCAGAGCATAGTTTTTTTTCTTGTGTCAAGCTCCTTAAAAAATGAAACAAGGTCATCAGAGCATAGTTTGTTTTCTTGTGTCAAGCTCCTTAAAAAATGAAACAAGGTCATCGAATCATGGTTCATTTTCTTGTGTTAAGAACCTTAAAAAATGAAACAAGGTCATCAAAGCACGGTTCGTTTTCTTGTGTCAAGCTCCTTAAAAAATGAAACAAGCTTCTTTCGGAGCATGGTTTGTTTTCTTGTGTCAAGCTTCTTAAAAAATTAAACAAGCTTCTTTTGGAGTAGAGTTCATTTTTTTGTGTCAAGCTCCTTAAAAAATGAAACAAGCTCTTATGAGGATAGTTTGTTTTCTATGTCAACCTCATTAAAAAATGAATCAGATCAGGAGGATAGTTATTTTACTGTGTCAACCTCCTTAAAAAATGAAACATGTTCCCTTTTTAATTCTAGCCTTTGATTAGGTCTCGTGAAATCCAAGTCGAGTCTTTCGTCTGATCTCGTAATTGAACCTTCATTCCATCCACCTGTCAGTGACTAGCAGTCTACTCTGGTGAATGCATTAAAGCTTGGGGGTCATGTACCTCGAATTGAGTCACCATGATGGGGGCATGAAAAAATTTCAAGCATAGTTTGTTAAAGTTTCAAGCTTGTGTAAAAATGAAACAAATTTGAAGCAAAGTTTCCCATGTTTTCAAGCTTGTGTAAAAATGAAATCATTCTTGTTTTACCTCTCGTGATTGCTATTTTGTCAGCCTGTTTTTCCAAATGAGCCTTGGTTTTCTCATTCCATCGTTACCATCTTCTTGGCCAGTCATATGCCTTCTCTTGATTGTTTTACCCATTCCTGAGGAACCGCTGCAATGATTGGTCTTGTTAGCCAACCTCTTGACCTTTACTTTTTCTGAGCAGTTCCACCATCACCGGAACCAGTTGCTACCCTTAATACCACTCGTTCCTCCAGGAGGAGTCAACTTTTAGCTCTTTTATGACTCTCTAAAATTGAAAATATTGCCGAGAATATTGTCGATTTGAACTCGTTAAATGGCTGCGAAACTATATCTACCTAGTATACATTTACCCCATTTTCAGGCTGGGATAGATTATTTACGAAAAAGGAATACCTTAGCCTATCGCGACTAAGAGGTTCTCTCAGACACAGTTTTCTACCTTTTCAGATCTGTGAGACTATCTACGAAAAGGGACTGCTAGAGTTTTCTTTTCCACTTCTTTTAAAACTCTCTAAACATGAAAATATGTCGAGTTCTTCCTTTGTCAGACTCGTTAAACTTTGATGACATCAGACATCGTCACCATGACATTCACCGAGTTACTCCTTCCTAGGGCTCGTAAAATATACTAGGATGGATTTATCCGAAGGACAAACTTACAACACAAGCATATGTTATCCCTTCAAGCTTTTTTTTCAAAATAATTGGGGTGCTCGCTAGAAATGGTGGGAAAAATGGAACCAGTTTTTAGTCGTGTCGACAGTATGTCGCTCTTGAACATGACACTCGTCTGCATTCGTGTAAGGTTGGGGATATCTCATTTCTTTGTTTTCTGCCTCCATGGGTTTGGGTAATCTGTTTTGACCTCTCATCTGCTCTTTTCCACGTCATCATGACCTCAAATCCCTTGATGTCAAATAATTCCAAATCCATAGTGGTGTCGCTGATATGTTCAAGAGAAGTTTACCTTTGCAGTTTTCAACCCCCTTCTGATTCTCTGTTTAGTCCTGATTCATTATCATCATGTTACTCTATCTCATGTCGATGATGTGGGAAACATTATGGCCCACCTTCGACTGGATCACTTCTTGTCGACCTCAGCTCATTATCCAAGAAGTTGATCTAGAGACTCCCTTCTGGTATCTTGGAGTTTGCATGCCTCAATGGCAAGTTCTTCGCGTTCGATGATAGGTTCACATCATTGGCCTTCAATCGAGTGATTCTACGGGTGTTCGATGCCAGATCACTGTTCACATTCTGTGGATTGTACCTATTGTACCTTGAGAGCCATTCTTATTATTGGTGGTTTCTCTCGTGCCTGTTAACAACTTTCATCATTAGCTGGTAATCAGGTAACTTTCTTGCATGTTCGACTTCAGTTCACATATTCACATGCTTGAATTTGTACTTGTTCGGGTCAAGATGGAGTGCAAGACCCTGGGTTTTGTCTGATAAGATCCATGTTGTGAAATATTATGGTTTATCATGACTTTATTACATGACTCTTTTGATTAGATGGTTGCGACCATACCGAGTCTATTTGTTGATCCTTACTGTTGGATGGCTATGTCCATACCTCAGATCTTAGCTCATATATGTACTCTATTATGGATGGTTGTGCCCATACCACATGTTCATGTATTAGAGATATCAGTTATATTTGTTATTGTAGGTCTTCCGATAGTGGTTTTTGGTTCGAACGTGTTCTCATAAAGTATTTCACCCCTCCCTCTCTCTCGGACCTCATGCTTTAGGCGGCATCTGTTACACAACATTTTGTCACTGTCCCTGCAATCCCCATCTCGCAAATTGGAGGATCATTTCTGTGACCAAAATAAAGTGTCATGCCTTGCAAATAACATCATTGCATCCCTTCCCATGAGGACAACATTCCTTCCCTTGACAATTTCCTGAGCAGACCATCAGAAACACATGTTTTTGCCTTAGCACTAGTAGACCGTTATGCCCTCGCACCGATGAGGAAATTAAAACTGGGCCCCACGCCCATTGGCGCTTTGTCCTAGTGAGCTACCTGTGCCAACCTATTTATGGAACGTTTTTAAAAAAGTAGAGGCAAATTTTCTGTCATAACAACTTCGTGGGCAAGTCATCTGGAGTGGTTCAACTGAATAACCACGACCTCCCTCCTTTGGCCTCTTGTTTCCACCTTTTGGGGAAACCTCCCAAGGGATAAGGCCTGTCTTCCACCATTGTATAGATCCCAACCTCCTCCTCTCCCTCTATAAATATCGCCATCTTCCATTGATGTGCTGGCTGAACTGAACATGTTATAGTTGAAACGTTGAAGAGATTCCTGTACATTTCGCTAGAAAGATAGAACATAAGAGACCTTTGTTGTGAGAGCTTAAGCTTGTGTCCTCGCCATGTTCGAATTCCCTGACGATCCATCGAGATGCGCTCCGATTGAAACCTGCTAAAGGAGGTTGCGACGTCAAGGCTCCGGTTGTAACTCTTTCTTCTATTTTTATATATACATGACTATTTTCTGGTTCCCATCTTGCGTTATGTGTTTTATTTGATGCAATATGCTTAACCCTCCTTGACTGGTTAGTTAATTATGAATGAAATCATTATTTTGTTTGGTGATCTTGTTTGCTGATCTTAGTGCAGGTATCCACGCATTATTGCGGAAGGATTGTGACCCGTCGAAGCAGAGACCAAGAGGCCATCACCACTACAGCGACGATAGTGTTGGACTTCAAGTAGGTCGATCTACTTTTTCCTCTTCATTAATTAATTAAGGAACCTACACTTTAGCTTGTCCCTTTGTTGCTAGACCCACTCTAGGGCTAGAGGGATCGTCTTCTTCCACAGAGAGGATTTACCTTCCCAACAAGGGGTCATGTTCTTATTATAATGAGAGAATATATGACATCGAGGTGCCCTTGAGGTACATACCTCTAGTGAACCGACAGGCACCCAAGGATCTTCCCGAAATAAACACTGATTTTTCTGTTAATTAAAGCATATACCACATTGCCCCATTGTCATTACATGGTTTGGGGATATTTTCCATGGATGGCATAAAGGTATGGAGTATTAACTGAATTGATGGAGTATGTAAGACCCTGTTACAACTATAATGATTAGGTATGTCTAGTCCAATATACAAAAAGTATGCAAATATATGGAGTGGTCGCAACTTATATACAACTGAAATAAAATGATCAAAATAAAGGTGAAACTATGTATATTTATGGAAGGCCAAAAGCAGCAGAGAATATTTCATGGTTTATAAATAGTACATGGCCTATCACCACAAATAAGCAACCAAATTACATATTCGACGAGCATGAAGGAAACAGTGTATTCACATGTGCCATTAAATCAATAGATGCAGGGGGAGATTTTCTCATTGATTAAAATTTGAATCGAATAGATACATGTATTTCTATTATGGGGGCAGTATGTATTCAATTTTACCCAATTTTTAAGCAATGTCTATTATATGTTATGATTTTCATTTACTACAATATATTGGCAGGCATATTGTAAGTTGAGGAAACATTTTAATATGTCATGGTTATAATATTGTGGTAGGTTGATCAAGGTTAAAGGGCATCGACCTCACAGTAGGTAAACATAAATGCAGTTGTACGTAAAATAATATAACCCTGAGATTTATTCTATAGTAGCATTTTATCCATTATAGAGTAAGTCAAATTCATATTTTAAGAAATCATATAACTATATGAAAGATTCACTATGCATATGACGAAATTGAGCAAATACATTCCTTCATACTTTTCAAAGTATTTTTTCTATACAATATAGAATATGTACTGATCATATCATAATGCCTCTTCCAATAGCCTTCCAAGATGATGAAGTTTTTATAAATTTAGAACCTTTTATATTGGCCATGATATAACATGAATTTTATATATAAATTTAGACATATGTCAGTAGTGTTTTTCTTATTAATATAATGATGATTAGTTTTGTGTAATATCCCAAAATGGGAAAGTCAGCAATACTTGCACATAAAACGCATTTTCCATAAATATGAGCATCAATAGAAAAATGCAGCCCATGAATCCATTAGATCTGAAAATATTGAACTTATATCTAAGAGGAAATCAGAAAAAAATGAATTTTTCCTAGTTAAACAGGCCTCCCATGCTCAAAACAGCTTAAAAATGATGAAACCCCAAGACTGAAACACACAAAAATTACTGCATAAAGAGACTGCGCAGTTATTTTAGGGTTATGCTCATAAAATGGAGAGAAAAATCATATATTCTATTAGATTACTCAATGAGGCATAAAAACAAAGATCTAGTCTCTTTTTACATAGATCCAAGAAGACTCGGCAAGGGTTTCTTGACAGAAATGATATAAAAGAAAGAACTGCAGCAGATCTATGGCTGAATCATGCTGTATAGTTGAAGATCTGCATAAAAATGGCTGAACATGCAAAGAAATGGCTGTAGACTCTCCCACTAGCTTTCTGGGAAAAAGGTTGATCCTCCTCTTGGGAATCTAGCTCACAAAAGTGGGGTTTTAACCCCTCCCACTGCACACCTTAAGAAATAATGTAGTTTCTGAAAGGGACTGGGTTGTTGCTAAAGGTAAATGCTTGGCCTAACACCAGATAGTGGAAAATGTAGCTCAGAAAGCTCCTCTTATATTTCTTGAGTAAGATATCCAAGAAAGAGTAGGGAATCCCCGCATGAGAAAACCCTTGCACTAAACAGTGCAGAAAAATTAGCTAAATAGCCAAAGAATGCAAGAAGTCTAAAAATACCACATACAAAAGATAATATTCAATCCTCACCATATGGTCGCCATCTCCTCCATTATATAGTTGAGGAGCTTCCTCACCAAGGGTCCCACCCCATTATGAGGTTGCTTCCATGCAAAGGTTCCTCCATCCAAGTTACGTTGTCTCCATGTGCCTTGCTCATCCTTTTACAACACTTTTTGATTTAGTCAATCTTGACTAGATCAACCTTGACTGGATCTTCATGCCTTGTCTCCTTTCACACTCACGGTGTCTTCATTTTGACTAGCTAGATTGATCTTCATACACATTGAGTCGTCTTCATTTAGGATCCACTCCTCATATAAAAATGTTGTTGACTTGGTCAAAATTGAATTTTTCCACACATTTTAGACCTTGTTCACATATGTGGATGATTAATCTAGTTATTACATGATCCCTTTTCACATTATGAGGGATTTTTATTCATACTTAAGAAACTTATGAGCCTCCTTGCACGTTTATTCATCTATCTAGATTTTAAAAGAAAAAATAATATTCCTATTAGATGCATGCTAATTTAGGAATATTATAGTCTTACCCTCCCAAATGTTGCTTGTCCTCAAGCAACTGCAAGGGTGCTGCAAAATCTCCCCTCCTCCTCTTGTGGCCTTCATGTCCAATAGTTTCCACCATTGCTTACAATATTCTGCAACAATTATGTCTCCAAATGGTTCCTCCCAAGTGTTCAAGTTGGCCTTTGGTGAATAAACCAAATGGATCTCATCATGAAAGAAAGGAAGGTCTACATGGAAACCTTCTTGCTGATCAAGGGCCTCCTCTAGATAGAAGTGATGACCATCAAGGGGAATTTCATCATCAATGAAGGACTCCCACCTCCATGCTATCATACAAATGAAATGAATCACCTCCTAGCTTGGTAATTCATAGAAAAATTCCTCCCAAATGCTCATGAGAGGTATGTTCCAAGTGCTCCAAACAATCATATGGCCCACCTCATAAAGAAACAAGTGATATATTATGGTAGCCATATCCTTTCCCATGCTTCCCTTGAAACATGTAGTGCAAAAAGTGTGGGAAATCTCTTTCCCAATGGACACATTCAACCAATGTGCCTCTCCTCCAATCATGTCCCCAATAAAGACAAGAACATCAGCATATGGAATCATAATTGAAATCATGCTAGCTGCCATATGAAATAAAGGAGAAGGATAATGGTTTCTCATGTGCAACCAGCACAGTTTTACCCCCAACTGCCATAGAATATGATATGAAAAGTGTTATTCCCAACACTTTTTTGCTGCCCCATCCTTCTTGCATGCTTGGAGAAGGTGTATGATAGTTGGTTCTAATGAAGCACACCATGAAAAATACAACATCTCCCAAAAATCAATTAGGGGATGGTCAACATCTCCATTGTTCATGGCCCAAAGAGGCTCATGAAACCCATAAGAAAGAGTGCCCCCTCTTGGAGCCAAGACCTGCACATGAGTGTTAAGAAAATGCAAGTACATAATAAATATATCATGATGTTCAACAATATAATGTTTATCATATACTTGGTTTAAATCAGAAATGTAGCTCATGGATGAGCTCCTTCTCACACTCAATGAATAAGGAGGTGGTAATGATAACTCTTCCAAAGAGCTATGATCCTCCTCAACTAGCAATTGACCCATGCACTTACTCATATGAGAGTGAATATCCTCTTTGAAGTTCTCCCACATGAATCCATCTAAGATAGTATGATATGTTCTAATGAAACCAGTGGGTTCTGAAAGCAAGATCTCATAGGCTGCATTAAGTAGTTTCTCCTTGAGCTTGGAGTCTCTAGCCAAATAGATATGATCTTGGGAATAAATGAATCCCTCAACTACTTTATACCTCCCATCCATCACTTGCCCATAAAGAACCTTACATGTGAAAAGGTCCTTGGAGTATTCCATCAAGAGTTGGGAATCCCAATAAGGATCTAGGCTCCCCAACAATGACAGCACTATAGAAATCTGAAATGCAGCCCTTGTCATAGCATGGATCTCCTATTTTACATGCTTGATGTCAAAGTCACATGTTGGGGTACTATCAACTTCCTTTTTCTGCCTCCTTTGCAGTTGATATTTCTCAAGACAAGATTGAATTAGATGGAAGTCAACCCCCACTTGGAAAGTCCTTGTCTTCCAAAACTTCCTCAATTTGGCCCATGCATGCAAGAGTGTTGATATCCTCTTTTCATGTTCAGAAATATCCTTTGTGAGTGGAAATATCATTGGCTGCCCCAAATATGTGGAGTTTCCACATGACATCATGTCTATGCCATCATAGATTTCTGAATTTCCGCTTTTCAGCGCAAATATCTGAGTGGGAGATAGCAATTTCCAATTCAGAAAATTGTTGATCTCTCCTTTGAATCCATGAAAGATTCTCTACAATGTGTTAGTTTCTCCCGAAGCTCCCTCAGCCAAGTATGAAAATGCTTCCCATAGTTGAGAGAACACTTTTTTTTTCCTCCCATCAGGAGGTCTCCTCGGTGGAATGCCTCCATGGAAAGATACATGAAGGCATAGAGTAGGATGTGTATTTGTGTGGACATATTTGTCCTTTCCTTCATTGCATAGATCATCTTGCCTTCTTTTTGCATCAAACTTCTGAAATAAAGAGGGGTATATTCTCCTCATCATGTGGTGCTTGCCCTCCTCTTTTCCTTCTTATATCTTCAAGATCTCACCATTTGGTAATGATGGCACGTGCTGCACATGGATTGTGCCACAATCTCTATATGTGAGATTCTTTGGAACTTATTGCAAGAGTGCAAGAGTTTCTCTCCTTGGAGCAAGTGCTCCATATTCCTCTTCATGAGGTCCTAGATGTGCTTTTGTCATGACTGCGTTATCACCTTCAACCTTCTATTCCTCCTCTTCAATAGTTGAAAATGTCTCATCATTAATAAGATACCTTAAATCTTGGTCTTCTTTTGAAGGAGGAATCTCCATGTCTCCCTCTTGAGAAAGAAGCTCTTCATGCAAAGGGGAATTTTCCCTTGGCAACATGTCATACAAGTTTCCATCCCCTTCAATGGTTTTGTGAAATGGAGCTGAATTTAGGGACCCTTCCAATCCATGCAAAAGTTTTGTTTGATTTGGTTTGATAGATTCCATAGAAGGTGTTTCATAATATTTTTCATCAAACCTTTCCACTACTCTTCTAATGAACTTTGCATAGGTAGACGTATTTGAATTCTTTAAGGAAAAATATTCAAACAACCACCAAGCATAAGCCTTACCCTCAAGATGCAGCGCTGCTACTTTGATGGATTCCTTTTCTGAAACTTGATGTTGTTGCACATAGGTGTCTAGCTCCTTCACTCAAGCCCTAGCTGGACATTTAGGTGATCCATCAAAAGTAAATAGAAAGAATCTACCCACACCCTGCTTCTTGCTCCTTATGCTTCCTTCTTCCTTGATCTTGAAAAATCCTTGGAAGTTCAAGTGATCTTTGAACCCCTTAGATTGAGCTTCATACTCTTGCAAATAATCACCAAGAGTCTCTTCCTTTGGCACAGATCCTTTCTGCTTCTTCTTCTTCATGAAAAAGTGGCTGATAGAGCGTTGTAAATCTGATGATGTGGCTGAATTCTCACACCCATGAGATGAGGAATTAGATCTTTCCTCATGTATAGATCTTGTAGATATTGTTGAGGGACTTCTACATCTTTCCCTTCTCATTTCTTTGATGTATTTGCTTCTACCCTGCAGAGTTTGAAAGAGAAGTTTTGAGAACATCTTTCCTCCAGAAAATAAGGGTTTTCTTTGATTTCTCTTGTAGATATTCTCCTCCCCATGAGAAGACTCCATGATGGATGAAGAACACAGGCTGAGCCAAGACTATGCTTCGACACCACTGTAATATCCCAAAATAGGAAAATCAACAATACTTGCACAGAAAACGCATTTTTCAGAAATATCAGCATCAACAGAAAAATGCAGCCCATGAATCCATTATATATGACATTATTTAACTTATATCTAAGAGGAAATCGGAAACAAATGACTTTTTCCTAGTTAAATAGGCCTCCCATGCTCAAAACATCTTAAAAATGATGAAACCCCAAGACTGCAACACATAGAAATTACTGCATAAAGAGACTGCACAATTATTTGAGGGTTATGCTCAGAAAATGGAGAGAAAAATAATATCTTCTATTATATTACTCAATGAGGCATAAAAACAGAGATATAGTCTCTTTTTACATAAATTCAAGATGACCTGGCAAGGGTTTCTTGACATAAATGATATAAAAGAAAGAATTGCTGCAGATCTATGGATGAATCATGTTGTATAGCTGAAGCTCTACACAAAAATGGCTGAAAATGAAAATAAATGGCTATAGACTCTCCCACTAGCTTTCCGGGAAAAATTTTGATCCTCCTCCTGGGAAACTAGCTCACAAAAGTGGGGTTTTAACCCCTCCCACTGCACACCTTAAGAAATAACGTAGTTTATACAAGGGAATACATTTTTTCTGAAGGTATCTTCTTGGCCTAACACCAAATAGTGGAAAATGCAGTTCAGAAAGCTCCTCTTAGATTTCTTGAGAAAGATCTTAAAGAAAGAGTAGGGAATCCACGCATGAGAAAACCCTTGCACTAAACAGTGCAGCAAAATTAGTTAAACAACCAAAGAACACAAGAAGTCTAAACAGACCACATACAAAAGATAATATTCAATCCTCACCATATGGTTTCCATCTCCTCCATTATATAGTTGAGGAGCTTCCTCACCAAGGGTCCCACCCTATTATGAGGTTGCTTCCATGCAAAGGTTCCTCCATAAAAATTATGCTATCTCCATGTGCCTTGCTTATCCTTTTACAACACTGTTTGATTTAGTCAATCTTGACTGGATCATTCTTGACTGGATCAACCTTGATTGGATCTTCATGCCTTGTCTCCTTTCACACTCACGATGTTTTCATTTTGACTAGCTAGATTGATCTTCATTTACATTGAGTTGTCTTCATTTAGGATCCACTCCTCATATAAAAATGTTGTTGACTTGGTCAAACTTGACTTTTTCCACACATTTTAGACCCTGTTCACATATGTGGATGCATGATCTAGTTATTACATGATCCATTTTCACATTATAGGGATTTTTATTCATACTTAAGCAACTTATGAGCCTCCTTGCCCATTTATTCATCTATATAGATTTTAAAAGAAAAATTAATATTCCTATTAGCTGCATGCTAATTTAGGAAGACTCAGAGAAATAAAAGAAACGAACAACATTTTTAATTGTTTACTTGTAAAATATATTGGTTATAATTTTTGGCCATAAAGTAATGTGCTTGATTGTAAAAAGCAAGAAAGCAATGTAGATACAAAACATAAGCCTATTGTCGGTGGAGTGCCTCTTGAAACTAATGTTCAACTCAATCCTGGAGGTATTTCATGTGTTATATATTTTTTTAGTATGGATTAAAATTTAAATTATTTAAATGCAAATTGTGTATTATTTATGACCTTTCTTGTTTCTACACCAGAGCATGTAGAGGATGAGGCCAAAGAAGAGGAGGAACATATGGCCACATACAAAAGTATTATGCTTCCCTCCACTACCGAAGTAGGTAAAAAACACTCTACTAATATTTTTATTAATAAAACATTTGTAATAATAATAACTATAGATATGAATTTAACATTTCTTTCTTATTTCAGTTGATGCTCAACCACACTTGCAACATGATAGTCGTAGTACTAGGTCAGCCACAAGACATACACTAGAGCCCACATCAATTAAATGGGGAAAATATCAAGACATCCTTGCTAACTACATATTTTAAATGAGAAAGAAACCTAATAAAAAATGACTACACTTGTTTATTTAGAGCCTAATTTTTTGAAACCATATTTTTGACTGAGAGATTGAATGCTTCATGACATGTGCACATGTAACTTTTGACTATCTTAATAAAAAGTGGCGATTTATTCATTGGAAAGAATTAGAATGACTTGTTTTATATTATGTAAACATATTTTTTGTGATAAAATTTATTGAGATAAAAATTTTTTTGGATGTATGAATGAATGAATGTGGATCTCTAGATATTCCATGCAATCCATATGAGGAGGAGTTTCATATTTTCTTGATAAACAAGATAAATATTCAACAATAAATACATATGCTATAGAGATTCCATTAGCATCTGTTTATTTTCACTCAGTCCTGTCTTTGTTTGTGTCTAAGATCAAAGTGAGAAGTGTTGTTCTCTAATTTGATGGCAATTTTCATCTTATGTGATTTAGTTTTATTAATACAATGAGCTAGTTGGGAGGGCCTCTGAACCCAACTCATTCTCCTCTCTTGTTGCTCTATTTATCCCCACTGATTGGCTTGAATAGGTTTTAAATTTGCAATTAAAATTTTGATGTGCTAATTTTTATTCTCACGTACAGATATAGCAAATTATTGCATTTATTGCACACTTTTTTTTTCTGGTTTTTATATATATACCTAGTTCCTAAAAATTGATTTGGAAATGTACCGCTTGCCAACATAAATGTTACTGATTTTGAATGCTACAAAGAATTTTTCCTATATGAATTGGAAATATAAAAGTCTGTTCAACACTTGGTGATTTGTGTGTGATCTAAAACCTTGGAGTGATTTGTAACACAAAATCGCATTGTAAATCAAATAACATTCAATCTTGAATTCATATGATATGTAAGGATATGGAAATGACACAATAGATTTTAAGCATGCTAATGGAGTAGTTTAATACTATGTTTTTTAAAGCTTATTTTCTAAGGATAAGATCTAAAGCAAAAGAATATGACCCTTGGCATTACGATCAAGACCATGCATTTGAAAATTTAAACCAAAACATGTTGAAATTACTGTGGTCATCGAGAGTTTTTATAATAGTATTCCATAAAGAAACAATGTATAGGATTACGTTGCTTAATGGAACTTCAGAGGCAACATGAACCTTTAACCTTATTATAAACCCCCAAACACTCCCGTCCAATTAGAATAAGAAATCGTTGAATGTCCAATGGAAAGTGTCATAATTTTTGGCATCGAGGGCGACAGAACGAGCTTCGGGTTCTGTCGAATATCTAACGCATGTGGGAATCTCTACCATTTTTTTTGGATTTGTCTACCGACGCAACAGAATAGCCCATATGGTAGTTTTTTTCCGGAATCCGGAATTTTTTTTTCAAGAAATCAAGTATTTGGAGTGTTTGAATTTCATTTTTGATGGTGGAAATGGATTCAGCACCATCAAAACCCCTTAGGGCACCCAAAATACTAAAGTTTAACAAATGTAACCCAGATTTTCAAAAATCTTTGTCGGAATTTTTCATAATCTTACTGGAATTCCTAGGTTATTATGTGGGTTTTTTAGACTACGACATTTTTTTCCCGTCACATATCCCATGCATGTGGGTGTCGCAAAACTTGCCTCAAGGTGTCATATTTTTAATGAACTTTTCAGCCATTTTTGGTATCAGATATTCGACCTGAGCCCATTGAATATATGACTCTTAATAAATTGTGGGATATTCGACACAATTCCAATGATGATTTGTTTGGCTCCAATGTGTGAGATAGTCGACGCCAATAAGTCACATATCCGACAAATATCCATCAGATTTTGACCCCATTTGTACTAGTGATGCCTTCTTCACTATTTTTTGGATATGTATACCTTATGGAATGGTTGGTAATTTGGGTAGGAAGCTTACACAATTGGAAATTTTGGGTAAATGATGTTCAAATTTGTCTTCTTGCGCACTAAAAATCAAAATTTGGAACAATTATGTTGAAACATGGAACCTTCAAGCTATATATTCTAGAATTTTGATAGATGGCAGAGCAACGAATTGCAATTTTTAATTGTTGTTTTAAATACATGAAGAAATGTTGTCTTTGGAGAAATTTTATACGAAATGATTAGTGATTCGGCCACATTTTAAAATATTAGTTTTTACTCTAAAAAGGAATTATAAAGAACATATAGTTGAAACTTTATGGCCTATAATCCATTGGAATGTTATTAAGCATATGTGCAAATGTATTTTTTTTTATCTATAAATGAAATACAAGATTTTTTTCTTTGGAAAAAAATAAAAAAAATAATAACTGAAACCAAATATAGTTGTGGCTATGAATATTAATTTTTTAATTAAATTGAAAAGCAAAAAGGGCACAAGTACATTTAAGATCAATCTCAACTCTTTATGAGGTTAAATCTCTACCATTTAGTTAAAAATTATTGATAATTAAATTAAAATTATAGAAGCCTAAGCACAGTGATCTAGATTGGATCATTATATTTTTTCATCCATCTCTATGCTTTTAGAGTGAAAAAAGTGGAAGAATAAGCTCACAGGACCATTTCTACTGATGGGACCCAATTTGGCAAGTTGGGTCTAAAACCTTCTGGCAGCAGTTCGAGGTATCAAACAATTTTTTTTTTGAATAAAACTTTTGGCTTAATTGCAACACTATTTTTCCCTATTTCACTCATAGAAACATTTCCAACAGTGTAAGAATCACATCAAACGGAGTCCACATGCAAAATTTATGCTACTTGGCATTTGATCTTCATGTTTTGACTACCATAATTCGAAAGGATGTCATGTCAACCCCAATTATTCATGGAAGAGGGGCTATCCATGTGATTATGATGAATAAGACTCTATAAGAGTCAATATTGTAACTATAGTTAAGAGTTGGAGTCAAACCTAACTACTAATGAGCTATGGGTATGTTATAAGCAGGTCACTAGGAGGAAAATGGGTTTCATTCTACTTGAGTGCATTTTATTCCATAGACGAGCAGAGTACTTGAGAAGGATTTGGAGAGAGAAAATAGAGAGGATTTGTGCACTGTAGCAACCCACGAGTCACACGCCTCATGTTGTAGCATAATTTGACTTAGCTAAAAGTCAAGAGAGGTTTTGAGCAATTCAAGACTGTTGAGGAACAGTTGTTAAAATTTCAAGAAGACCTGCAACATGCTCAAAAGGATAGCCACAAGCTCAATGAGGATTCATCATCACATGTGCACTAGAACCAAAATCAGGGAAGCAGCAGCACTGGAAGTGTAATCTAAGCCAGAGGAGAAACAAAGAAGAAAAGTGTGCAACAAGGGTCAATTCGAGCTTATTCACATGCAGAACAGTTCAAGAGTCCGTCTGATTGATGCATTTTGAACATTTCACACAGGTCAGGGTTGAGTCATGAAAATATACGTGTAGCACAGTGTTTGGAGGCTTAATCACAATCGCATGTGGAGGGCCTGATCGCAGATCAAATCGCAATCACACGTGGAAGGCCTGATCGCATATCGCAAATTGCAATCGCTCGTGAAGGGCCTGCCCACATATCGCAAATCACAATCACAAAGCTTAGGAGGAATATAACAAGGTTGAAATGCTGAAATGCGAAATGCGATACGAGGACTGGATGCGATATAGTTTAGAGCTCGAATCTAAATTATTTAAAGTCCGACTGTGGGACCCTCTCGCATATCGCACATCGTAAGCTCAGAAGGGATAGCGATCATAAGATAACTAAATTCGCCGAAGTCCGAAGTGTGATAACAAAGCAGACGCGATGGAATTTATCGCTAAATTCTAAAGGTTTTTAAGTTTGGGTACATGGGTTTTTCCTTTGTAAAATTGCATCGGAGGGGAAAAGCAGATTATAACATAGAACGTTGGAATTCTGAAATGCGACATAGAATTGGGTGCAATACAATTTTTCAAAGGTAATGGAATATATTTTAAAGTCCAGTCTTACAACAATTACAAAGGAAAGTCTGAATGCATGGCAAACTCGAGTAAGAAAATACCCGACGCTAAGTGTAGAACAACGATATGCGTTTGTGATATTTTATTAATCAAAGACTAAATGCTACATGCACGAGTGAAAGAGGCAAAGTCGGGTAGTAGGTGACATTATGACAATGTTCAAAACGCAAAAGCATGGGCAGAGTCGAGTAGAGATGTGCTTATGCAGACTGTTAGGATATCACAGCAGAAACGGAAGGAGACACATCACCAACAAATTAGATTCAACAAAAGGTTTATATTTCAAGTTTTATTTTGTTTTCTTTGTTAATATCGAAGCTACAATGATGTCCTCGATTGCAATGTAATAAGTAGTTTAACAGTTTAGGAAGTCTAGGAGTTTCAAGAAGCTCGAACAGTTACAAACTGCTTTTGTTTGTATTTAAGAAAGAGAGAAAGAGAGAGAATGGTTCAGAGTTCTGGACCTCCTGGAGACTACTTTTTGTACTTATTTTTCTGATGGGTGAATGAAAGAAGCAACAAGTTTCCTACAACTATTGATGGTGATTCATTCTTCTTGTGTTATTTCATGTTGTTTCTTCCTTGAATGAAGTGAAGTAAAGAAGTAGATATTCTCTGATTTACGTTTGTAAGTAAGAGTTAAATAGCCTTAATAAGTGCTCCTTCACTCCAACTCCTCCCCCTTCAAAAATTCTCTCTGGAACTTAAAATTAATAGATTCCATGTTTACAGTATATTATTTTGAGTTTCCTCTCTCTCCATGAACTCTCTCTAAAGCTTAAAAGTAATAGATTTTGTGTTTACAACATATTATTTTGAGTTTCCTCTCTCTCCATGAATTCTCTCTGAAACTTAAAAGTAATAGATTCTGTGTTTACAGCATATTACATTGAGTTTCCTCTACAGTTATTATTTTCTATTCAGATATCATCAGTCAAAGGAATTGTGAAATATTTTATTATTCCAGATCATTAAGGGTTTTAGAAAACTAGTTTCCAGAGGGATAGAATAAAGACCTCATGATTAAAAAAAATTGTGACACACTTTTAAAATGTCTTAAGCACCGATTTCTTTTACAACCGAGGGATTGTCTCTTAAGAACCAACATTTTCTGGCGTCGTTGCTGGGGATGAAGGCAGGAAGTTATTTTTTCCTGTGTATTGAGATCTATTTCTTGATGGTGAACAAGATTTAGATACAAAATTTGGTTGTTTATTATTCACCTTGCGACTCCACTGATGAAGATTTCATTAGATAAGGAATTTTTCTCGAAATAAAATGAGAAAGCATCGTTGAAAAAAACGGGTATCAGAGCTTGAATATTTTAAAGGAAGTTTTATATTTCACTATCAGTTTAGTGGTCTATTTTCCCTTACATATCAAGAAGATTGTTTCCTGCTTTATATTCTAAGAAGATTATAAGGCCCAAAAATTACATTCTTTATTGGAGAAAGAAGATTTTTCTTCTGCTTGTATTGTTGATCTTGACACAACTTTATCTCCTAAATATGGGAGGAGAGATGATTGTTGCATTACAATTCCTTAAGATAATCTATCATAGTCCGGGCATAAATGTGAGGATTCATCATCTTTGGGTGATAGTATTCTACCTCATAAAAAATCCACTTCTTTCTAGCTTGGAACTAAGGTGATTTTCAAACCCTTGATGTTGCCTACAGTTCTTCATCAATATCCTTTAAAAAACTTTAAATTTCTGCCAATTTTTTCTAGAGAAAGTGATGAGGTTGCAGCCAAACAACACCTCCTAGCATTTGAATACTTTCTAGACAAATTTCAAGTTATCTATGAAGATGTGGCTTTAAGGATGTTTTTTCATTCATTAATGCGGGGTGCTCAAGATTGGTTCCAGTGTTTGGAGGAAGGTTTAATTAGTTCATGGCAGAGTTTTCAAGACATATTTCTTAGATATTGGGGTGAGCACAAGCCGTATGAAAATTTTTTTTTGGAATTATAGTCTATCCAGAGGCAGAGTAATTAATCAATCACTTATTTTAATAGAAGCTTTCAAAAAAATTATTTTAGTATGCCAAAAGAGATTCAACCTCCTGAGGCTGTTGCCATGATGTATTATTCGAAGGCTCATTCTATTGACTTAGCTTTTAATCTGAAGGAGAGAAATCCATGTACTCTAGAGTTGATGTGTCTTTATGCACAAGAAATTGAAGAGAATTTGTGGGCTTGTAGAAATTTTTCTTATCATGATGAAAGAACAAGTTTTGTTGAAGTCAAGAGGGCTTGTGAAGAAAACAATGGAGTTTCTTTACAAGAGAATGTGAGTTTAGAGATAAACAAGGATTTTCAAAGCATGTCAGAGGATGCTCTCGTTCCTGAGACACGATAATTTAATCATTCTGAGGATTTTAATCAACAACTTGTTACGACAGCTGAACTAGACTTTGAAAACCTGGAAGATCCTTATAATTTTCATAATTTTAGTGACTTTGTGAACATGGGAGAAACTAGAATATCTCCTCAAGTTTTTTGCAGGAAGACGAATATTTTTGTCAAGAATTGGCATTGTAAAAAAAACATCAGCATATGGGGAACAAGCCTTAGATTTCACTTTTCTTCCTAAATGGTTTTCAGTAGAAAACAACAATCAATTTCTTCACACAAAACCCCAAATTGAGGATTCAACCAATGAAGGAAGTTGCCCTGTTCAAATAATTCTACATCAGAAAGATGTTCAAGAAAAGGAGGCCGCAAAAAATTGGTCTCATCAGTTCTATGATCAAGTAGATGACTATATGAAAATGTTATTTTGTTAGCAATAACCATTTATGCAAAGGTATCTGCAAAGATTTGTATCTATAAAAATTTCATGGTACCTCCCTATTTTGATCTTAAAATATCAACAGTATAGAGGCATTAGGTCTAACATGCAGATTTTGAATTGGTGCCATTGGAGGCTGACTTCACCTGATCAAGTTCAGACATGAATACATATGTAAGAGTTGTGCATAAATAAGCTCAAAAGTTGAGCATTTTTAATTGTAGTATTTCTAGTTCGGTATTTTCAGTTTAAGAATAAAGGAAGAACTCCAAAGTGTAGCAGGCATCGGGAGGATTTCATACTGGATTAAATCCCATTTGGGATTGACTCCATGCCCAATAAAGACTACTGATATACAAGTTCTCTTTGACTCCATTCCCAATAAAGGCTACTGATCTACAAATTCTCAGCACTTTTCTACCAAAGTGTTGTCCCCAATTGGAGCTAGATGTTGTAGCATAATTTGACTCAGCTAAAAGTCAAGACAGGTTCTGATCAATTCAAGGTTGTTGAGGAACAGTTGTTAAAATTTCAAGAAGACCTACAACATGCTCAAAAGGATAACCACAAGCTCAACGAGGATTCATCATCACATGTGCACTGGAACCAGAATCAGGGAAGCAACAATATTTGAAGTGCAATATAAGCCAAAGGATCAGCAAAGAAGAAAAGCGTGTAGAAAGGGTCAAGTCAGTCTTATTCGCATGCATAACAATTCAAGATTCGGGTCGATTGTTGCATTCAGAACATTGCACATAGGTCAGGGTCTAGTCGTGAAAATATACATGTAGAACAATGTTTGGAGGCTTAATCGCAACCACATGTGGAGGGCATGATCGCAGATCAAAAATCGAAATCACATTTGGAAGGCCTAATCACATATCGCAAATCGTAATCACTCGTGGAGGGCCTACCTGCATATTGCAAATCGCAATCGCAAAGTTCAGGAGGAATAGAACAAGGTTGAATCGCTGAAATGCAAAATGCGATACGAGGACTGGATGCGATATAGTTCAGAGCTCGAATCTAAAGTATTTAAAGTTTGGCTGTGGGACCCTCTCGCATATCGCACATCACAAGCTCAGAAGGGATATCGATCATAAGATAATGAGATTCGCTGAAGTGTGAAGTGAGATAACGAAGCAGACATGATGGAAGTTATTGCTAAATTCTAAAGGTTTTAAATTCCAGCTACATGGGTTTTTCCTTTGTAAAAATTGCATCAGAGGGAAAAATCAGATTATAATGTAGAACATTGGAATGCTGAAATGTGACAGAGAAGTGGATGCGATACAATTTTTCAAAGGTAATGGAATATCTTTTAAATTCCAGTCTAACAATAGTTACAAAAGAAAGTCTGAACGTAAGGCAGACTCGAGTAAGAAAAGACCCAACGCTACGTGCAGGACAATGGTATGCGTTTGCAGTAATTTATTAATCAAAGACTAAATGCTTCGGGCACAAGAAGAAGAGGCAAAGACGGGTAGTAGGTGACATAGTAGGTGACATGATGACAGTGTTCGAAACAAAAAAGCATGGGCAGAGTCAGGTAGAGATGCGTTTATGCATACTGTTAGGATATCACAGTAGAAACGGAAGGAGACACATCAGAAACAAATCATATTCAGCAAAAGGATTATATTTCAAGTTTTATTTTGTTTTCTTTGTTAAGGTTGAAGCTATAATGATGCCCTCGATAAGTAGTTTACAATTTAGGTAGTCTAGGAGTTTCAAGAAGCTCGAGTAGTTACAAACTTCTTTTGTTTGTATTTAATGAAGAGAGAAAGAGAGAGAATGGTTCAGAGTTCTGGACCTCTTGGAAACTACATTTTGTACTTCTTTTTCTGATGGGTGAATGAAAGAAGCAGCAAGCTTCCTGCAACTGTTGATGGTGATTCATGTTTCTTGTGTCATTTTATGTTGTTTATTCCTTGAATGAAGTGAAGTAAAGAAGTAGCTGGTCTCTAATTTACATTTGTATGTAAGAGTTAAATAGCCTTAATAAGCGCTCCTTCACTCCAACTTCTCTCCCTTCACAAATTCTCTCTGGAACTTAAAAGTAATAAATTCTATATTTACAATATTTTATTTTGAGTTTCCTCTCTCTCCATGAATTCTCTTTGAAACTTAAAAGTAATAGATTCTGTGTTTACAACATATTATTTTGAGTTTCCTCTCTCTCCATGAATTCTCTCTGAAACTTAAAAGTAATAGATTCCATGTTTACAGCATATTACTTTGATTTTCCTCTACAGTTCTTCTTTTCCATTCAGATATCAGTAGTCAATGGCATTGTGAAATCTTTTATTATTCCAGATCATTAAGGGTTTTAGAAAACTAGTTTCCAGAGGGATAGAACAAAGACCTCATGATAAAATTATTTATGCAACACACTTTTAAAATGTCTTAAGCATTGATTCCTTTCACAATCGACGGATTGTCTCTTAAGAACCAACACCTCACTTCTTTGTACTTGCATCCATTTTCCATTTAGAGAAAGAGAGAAAAGAAGCCTCACCTTCCAACTGGGTTTTCTCTCGAAAATATTTCCAAAGATATATCTTGTTTCAATTGTGGTTTGTGAGTTTTTCTTTCACTATTCTCTATTTTCTGCAAAATTATAATTTGCACGCACACACAATAAATAGTAATTAACAAAACCGGAAATCTAAAGACAAATAAACCCTCATAGTGTAAATTTTAGATTTTTATATTAAATTTGTTGTGATGAATTATCCAATAAAATTTCCATAGAAGTATATAAATCACACATCTATAAATACCATATAATTAAAACGATTTTATTAGATATAATTATATGTTAAAAGTATTTATATTTATTTTAATAAATATTATTCTATTTTATTTTATTATTGTTATTATTTTTTTATTTTAAAGTTATATATATATATATATATATATATATATATATATATATATATATATATAATTGCAATTGATTTTAAACGAGATCTTTTATATGAAAGGGCTAAAAGCATTAAATCTTTTTTAGATTCAAATTATTTTATTCGTACTTTCTTTCCATTTTATGTATGGAGAAGGCTCCTGAAAATTGCGAATTTCTTGATCAAAATTCATAGCAAAAGGGTTGTTCTAGAGAGAAATAAGGTTGCTCTAGAGGGAAATTTGAGAATATAATGTCTTTCATGTGTACAAATTATACAACAATTATGTATATCATGGATTTAATCCGATCTAACTATGTACTAAAGCTAGATATTGAATCGCTTCTACAAATCAATTGCGGAAATTAAACATAATCGCCAATCACATGAAGCAAAGAAGAATCAATCAACCACAACACAGATAATTTCCCAGGGAAAGCTTGCTGCTCAAAACCCCACTATATTCTATTGTATATTCAACATGGATACATGAAACAATTACTATACAACTCTCCTCACAAGAGCCTCTTGTACTTAGCTGATTGTCTCACATTGTCCTAGACAAAACTGACCAACACTTAGCCAATTCTCAGCCTCTAAACAACCTGCCTTGCTTGCACAATACATGTGGAATGCAATCCATATTCTTTAGGAATTTTGGCCTTCCATGACTGCGCAAGGATCATGGGCAATCTAATGGGTGTTTGGTTGCATGGGTGAACCCAATAATCCTACAAGTGATAGTCAACATCCCTTTCACCTAGATCTCAACTGGGTCTCCATTGGAACTGACATGCATGTAAATAATAATAGTAAATCCTCAATTGCATGTTAGATCACTTATTGTGAATTAAATAATATTTAATTCACTTGATCTCTCACTAGTGCAACAAACAGTTACAACTAGCACAATTGACTTTAACTCACTTAACTGAGTTAAACTGATTACTACCCACATTAACTAATGCACCACTGCACTTCGAACTCTGTTACAACTAGAATTACTCTGCATGCCTCAACAACTACCCTCAACTCAAAATTCATGAGCTAACTGATTTTATCACACTCGATTATCTATTACAAGTTATTTTGAGATTAGATTACATTTTATTATCCATCTTAATTAATGGATAACTAAAATAGACATGCACCAAATTTAGCCCACACAATTGTAGGTGCTGCTAAGACCCGCGGTCCCACAGTAGTGTAGGTGCTGCTTGGACCTCCTAGTACCACCCTAGTGTAGGTGGTGCAATTTCTTGTTGGACTTCAACAGACCCTCTCAAAAAGGAAGGGATTATCCTTCACCCCAGTCATGTCTCTATGGTATTCAAATTTTCTCCTGGTGAGCGCCTTCGTTAGAATATCTGCATCCTGATCTTCCGAGGGAATGTACTAAAGAAACATTATGCGCCTGTGCACACAATATCTGAGAAGATTATATTAGATGTCTATGTGCTTGGATATATCATGAAACACATGATTAACCAAGAGTTTAATGCAACTCTGGTTATCATGTTGTACCATTGTCGGATCCATCTGAGAACTAAAAAAACCAACCAGGATCTTTCTCATCCAGATGGCCTCACATGCAGCTTGATTTTCTACCATGTACTCTGCCTCTGTTGAACTAAGTGCCATAGATCATTGCTTCCTAATGTACTAAGAAACTGTTGTCGATCTTATGCTGAAGATCCCTCTCGATGTGCTCTTTCTGTCTGATGGACTGCTTGTCCAATCTACATTCGTGAAGCCTTGAATCTTAACTCTATCTATCTGTCTATACCATAATCCATACTCTGTTTTGCCCCTCAGGTATCTCAAGACATGCTTCCCCACCTTCCAAAAGATCTTTGTAGGCTTAACCATAACTTGACTCAGCTGGTTAACTACGTAGCAAATGTATGGTCTGGTGTTCACCAAGTACATCGGTGAACCTAATACCTGCATGTAGACAATATCATCCACTACTTCTCCAGAAGTAGCATCCTCTTTCCTCCAATTTCCTGGAAGAGGAGTGTCCATGGGTTTGCAACTATCCATGTGAAACTTACCCAGTATCTCTTTTTCATACTTTCCTTGAGAAACAAAAAATTCACTAACCCACTGCCATATTTCCAAACTAAGGAAATAATGGAGGAGTCCCATGTCCTTCATTTCGAACTCCCTTGAAAGATCCTCCTTGCACGAGTGTATCAGTTTCTCATCACCAGTAAAAATTAGATCATCAACATAAAGTGCAATAATCAATAGCTTACCCTCAACCAAAATCTAGTACAGGTTTGCATCAGATTCGCTTTTGGTGAAGCCCAATCGGGTGAAATAGTTTTCAATCCGAATGTACCAAGCACGAGGTGCTTACTTCAGCCCATACAACGCTCTCTTGAGACGACAGACATGAGACTCATTGTCAAAGATCTCGAAACCTTCTAGCTGATATATGTACACTTATTCCTCAATAACTCCATTGAGAAACATAGTTTTCACATCCATTTGATGAATGCACCACCCCATCTACGCTGAGAGTGAAAGGATAGATCTAATGGAAGAGTAGCTTGCAACTGGCGCAAAATTATCATCATAGTCGATCCCCTCAATCTGTGAGAACCCTCGGGCCACAAATCTAGCCTTGTACTTCTCCACACTCTCATCAACAACTTTATTTACCTTGTAGATCCATGTAGATCCAACCACTGATTTACTGACCGTTCTTGGGACAATATCCCATGCACTGTTCTTGACAATGGAGTCATACTCCTCCATTGCATCAACCCAAATTGGTTGCTGCATTTTCTCCTGAAAGGAATATGGTTCTATCACAATACACTTGCTCATAAGGGCCATGTATCTAGTAAACCTGTCTAGAGACTGTCTCTATCTGTGCAGTGAAGTAGGGGCTCCTACATTCTCTGCCGCATCAAGTCTCAATCTATCAGCTTCCGTGGTGCGCCTTCTACCATTTTTGGTGGATGGATCTACATGAGTGTTTTCTTCCACTCCATGATCCTCCGCTTGTGGTTGCTCCACATATTGAGGCTCATCCTTTGGAACCAAGAGTTCCTCCTATGCATGCAAATCCAGCTCCCTCTCAAGGGACAATCGCATGGATTTCTCCTCATCAAATTTTATATACGGTCACACAACAGTCATTTTGTTGTTTAGAAAATAAACCCGATAGTTGTGGGGAGTTTCAGTGTACCCCACAAAAATTCCAATCTCAGTTTTTGGTTCAAGCTTCTTCCTGGCGTCTTTGGTTACATGCACATAAAAACATGAGCCAAAAATCTTAAAATGTGAAACGCCATGTTTCTTACCAGTACTCATGCCAATTATCCTATGAGGACAACGGTTTTGCACAAATACCATTATGTTGCATGCCTCCGCCCACAGATGCATCGATAGGCTCTGATCATGAAACATCGCTCTTGATACATCCACAATTGTTCTGTTATTTCTTTAAGTGACCCCATTCCATTGTGGTTTATGAGGCACTATCAGTTCTCTTCGAATTCCTTCTTTGCTTCAAGACTTCTTGAATTCATTGGAGATGTACTTACCACCATTGTTGCTCCTAAGAGCCTTCACATGATTCCCCATGTCTTTCTCCACCAGTGCTTTAAACTTAAGAAACTTTGAGAATGTCTGATATTTCTTCTACATGAAGTAGATCCAGCACTTCCGATAAAAGTCATCAACAAATATCACATAGTAAATATTCTTTGTTATCAAAACAACAGAGAATGGTCCACACACGTCTGAGTGAACTCTCTCAAGGATCCTTGAGGCTCAGTTCTCTGTCTCATGAAATGTGGCCTTTTCATACTTCCCCATAGTACATCCCTTGCATGTGTATGATTGCACAAGTGTACCCTTGGGAAGACCTGTAGAAATCTGTTGCATGACTTTTAAGGCTTCATGGTGAAGATGGCCCAATCTCCTGTGCCGTAACTCACCCTCATCCTGACTCACCATTTTGTCTGCCTTACCCATCAATGCTACGCATCCATATACATCCAGTTTATAGAGATTCTTAACTCGAATCCCAATCTTCTTGGCTTGTCTTATTGTTTTGTGTCATAGGAAATATTTTCCTTCACTGAAAACAACATCATAGCCTCTATCCTCAAACATTGCAACTGAGACTAAATTTTTCTTCAAGCCTGGTACATGCATTACATATTTTAATTGAAAGGGTTTACCTGGCTGTCTCTAGAAGGTAATCGTGCCAATCTCAATAGCACTGTACTGCCCATCATCACCCATTTCGATATGCATCTGGAGGTCCTTCTCCTCCAAGATACTAAAAAGTTCTTTGTCTCCTGTCATGTGAAAGGATGCACCACTATCTAAATACCACACCGATCCCATTTCACTTGACACCATGCATGCAATGAGCGAGAATTCAAGCTCAAATTGCGAGGCCAAAGCCTCAATAGTTGCAGATCCTGAAGCCTTCTTGTTCTTTTTCTTTTGTGGACAGTTAGTGGCATAATTCCCATGATCGTGATAATGAAAACACTTCACTCTAGACCTGTCGTGCTTCTTTCCATATTTTGACTCCAATTTGGAATGGAATTTATTTCCTTTCCCCTTCTTCACCTTGGAAGCCAAAGCACAATATTCTTCATCTTCATTCTTAGATGAAGATCCATCTCTGGTATTCCGTGTGAACTCCTCTTGCACTAAATCCGACCAAATGTTCCCAATCTGGCAGATTTTCCCTTCCATTGATAGAGTCCTGATAACTATGCCAACTCTTGGGAAGTCCTAGAAGAGCTAGGCTCACCAAATCATCATCAACAACAGTGATGCCAATGCTCCCCAGCTCATATCGACATTGGACAAACTTTGTTAAATATTTTGGCATGGAGTCACCTTTCTCCATCTTGATCTTCCTGAGTTTATCTTTCAGTTCCAATTTCCTATGGTCACTGCTGCTCTGAAATAGATTTTTCAAAGCTTTCCACATAGCATATGGTGTCACTTTTCCTTGGAGACTCGAGACAATGTGGTCTCATACTCCCTCCAGTAAGATCCTCCTCGCCTTTGCCACTTTATTTTTCCATGCATCAAAATTTGCAACATCTGTCATAGTGGTTTTAGGAACATCATTGTCAATGAATTCCTTCAAGCCATTGTCTTCGAGTACTGCCTCCATCATGTCTTTCCAAGCTATATAGTTAGAGCTTCCCTCGAGTGCATACTCCAATCTCAAGCCATTAAAAGCCATTTCAATCCCGAATCATCTGTAGCGCTAAGAAAGTATTCTACAAATTCGAATTCTATTCAGTCACAAACTCAGTTCCTCCTGCACTATTATGATTTCCTATGCTCTGATACCATGTAGAAATTATACAACAATTATGTATATCATGGATTCAATCTGATCTAACAATGTACTAAAGCTAGATATTGAATCACTTATACAAATAAATTGCGGAAATTAAACACAATCGCCAATCACATGAAGCAAAGAAGAATCAATCAAACCACAACACAGATAATTTCCCAAGGAAATCTTGTAGCTAAAAACCCCACTACCTTCTATTGTATATTCAACATGGATACATAAAACAATTACAATACAACTCTCCTCACAAGAGCCTCATGTACTTAGCTAATTGTCTCACACTGTCCTGGACAAAACTGACCAACACTTAGCCAATTCTCAGCCTCTAAACATCCTACCTTGCTTTCACAATTCATGTGGAATGCAATCCCTATTCTTTAGGAATTTTGGCCTTCCTTGAGTGTGCAATGATCATGGGCAATCCAATGGGTGTTTGGTTGCATGGGTGCAACCCAATAATCCTACAACTGATATTCAACATCCCTTTCACCTAGATCTCAACTGGGTCTCCATTGGAACTGACATGCATGCAGCTAATAATAGTAAATCCTTAGTTGCATGTTAATAACTGATTGTGAATTAAATAATATTTAATTCACTTGATCTCTCACTAGTGCAACAAACAATTACAACTAGCACAACTGACTTTAACTCACTTAACTGAGTTAAACTGATTACAACCTACATTAATTAATGCACCACTGCACTTCGAACTCTGTTAAAATAGAATTACTCTGCATGCCTCACCAACTACCCTCAACTCGAAATTCATGAGCTAACTGAGTTTATCACACTCGTTAAATATTACAAGTTATTTTGAGATTATATTACATTTTATTGTCCATCTTAATTAAGGGATAAATAAAATAGACATGCACCAAATTTAGTCCACACCAGTGTAGGTGCTACTAAGACCTGTGGTCCCACACTAGTGTAGGTGCTGCTTGGATCTCCTGGTCCCACACTAATGTAGGTGGTGTAATTTATTTTTGGACTTCAACAATATGATGTTGAATTTAGGTCCTTTAAACTGTTATATCTAGTAAACGCCATTAAAATATATATAATCTAATCTAATCAACCATAATTACTAACAAAATAGAAAAGAAAAAAATATCCAGTTCTGACACTTTATTGGACATAAATATTGATCACTTTACATGCTTCTTAATTATTGTAATTAAAAGTTTCTTTTCAAATGATTAATATGATTGATTGGAATTTAATATATTTTAATTTTTTTTCCTCAAAAATTTACTAAACACGAATACTCAAAATGGCCTATTTATTAGCAATTCCTCATGTTATAGAAATTTAAGACCTAGGTTACCAATAATTGTCACACTATACTATTGTACAATGAAATACACCTTTATTTAAATTTTCTCTTTCATACTAGGTAAAAGTGATGTTTCCAAAATTATTAATATGACTTTTATTTTTTTCATAAATTTAATATTTCAAAATAAAAAATAATATTTTGGCATGGAGTCGCCAAAATATTTAATATTTTGGCATGGAGTCGCCTTTCTCCATCTTGATCTTCCTGAGTTTATCTTTCAGTTCCAATTTCCTATGGTCACTGCTGCTCTGAAATAGATTTTTCAAAGCTTTCCACATAGCATATGGTGTCACTTTTCCTTGGAGACTCGAGACAATGTGGTCTCGTACTCTCTCCAGTAAGATCCTCCTCGCCTTTACCACTTTCTTTTTCCATGCATCAAAATTTGCAACATCTGTCATAGTGGTTTTAGGAACATCATTGTCAATGAATTCCTTCAAGCCATTGTCTTCAAGTACTGCCTCCATCATGTCTTTCCAAGCTATATAGTTAGAGCTGCCCTCGAGTGCATACTCCAATCTCAAGCCATTAAAAGCCATTTCAATCCCGAATCATCTGTAGCGCTAAGAAAGTATTCTACAAATTCGAATTCTATTCAGTCACAAACTCAGTTCCTCCTGCACTATTATGATTTCCTATGCTTTGATACCATGTAGAAATTATACAACAATTATGTATATCATGGATTCAATCTGATCTAACAATGTACTAAAGCTAGATATTGAATCACTTATACAAATAAATTGCGGAAATTAAACACAATCGCCAATCACATGAAGCAAAGAAGAATCAATCAAACCACAACACAGATAATTTCCCAAGGAAATCTTGTAGCTAAAAACCCCACTACCTTCTATTGTATATTCAACATGGATACATAAAACAATTACAATACAACTCTCCTCACAAGAGCCTCATGTACTTAGCTAATTGTCTCACACTGTCCTGGACAAAATTGACCAACACTTAGCCAATTCTCAGCCTCTAAACATCCTACCTTGCTTGCACAATTCATGTGGAATGCAATCCCTATTCTTTAGGAATTTTGGCCTTCCTTGAGTGTGCAATGATCATGGGCAATCCAATGGGTGTTTGGTTGCATGGGTGCAACCCAATAATCCTACAACTGATATTCAACATCCCTTTCACCTAGATCTCAACTGGGTCTCCATTGGAACTGACATGCATGCAGCTAATAATAGTAAATCCTTAGTTGCATGTTAATCACTGATTGTGAATTAAATAATATTTAATTCACTTGATTTCTCACTAGTGCAACAAACAATTACAACTAGCACAACTGACTTTAACTCACTTAACTGAGTTAAACTGATTACAACCTGCATTAATTAATGCACCACTGCACTTCGAACTCTGTTAAAATAGAATTACTCTGCATGCCTCACCAACTACCCTCAACTCGAAATTCATGAGCTAACTGATTTTATCACACTCGTTAAATATTACAAGTTATTTTGAGATTATATTACATTTTATTGTCCATCTTAATTAAGGGATAAATAAAATAGACATGCACCAAATTTAGTCCACACCAGTGTAGGTGCTACTAAGACCTGTGGTCCCACACTAGTGTAGGTGCTGCTTGGATCTCCTAGTCCCACACTAATGTAGGTGGTGTAATTTATTTTTGGACTTCAACAATATGATGTGGAATTTAGGTCCTTTAAACTGTTATATCTAGTAAACGCCATTAAAATATATATAATCTAATCTAATCAACCATAATTAGTAACAAAATAGAAAAGAAAAAAATATCCAGTTCTGACACTTTATTGGACATAAATATTGATCACTTTACATGCTTCTTAATTATTGTAATTAAAAGTTTCTTTTCAAATGATTAATATGATTGATTGGAATTTAATATATTTTAATTTTTTTTCCTCAAAAAGTTACTAAACACGAATACTCAAAATGGCCTATTTATTAGCAATTCCTCATGTTATAGAAATTTAAGACCTAGGTTACCAATAATTGTCACACTATACTATTGTACAATGAAATACACCTTTATTTAAATTTTTTCTTTCATACTAGGTAAAAGTGATGTTTCCAAAATTATTAATATGACTTTTATTTTTTTCATAAATTTAATATTTCAAAATAAAAAATAAATTTAAACTTTTATTTAAATTTGCTCTTTCATACGAGTAGAAGTGATGTTTCCAAAATTAATATGATTTTTATTTTTTTCATAAATTTAATATTTTAAAATAAAAAATAAACTTAATAATGTTATATAAAATAAAAATAAAAATAATATATATATATATATATATATATATATATATTTTATAAAATTAAAATGACATAATTATATTTATTAATAAATGTAATTAATATATTTTATAGGCGGTCAACTTAATATATAAATCTAATTCAAAGTTTTCTTTTGAATTTAGAGTTTTTATTTTAGTTTAATCCACCGTGGCCATGGCCACATATCTTGAACTTAGATATTGTTCACAAACGTTTTCAACATTGTAAATAATATATATATATATATATATATACATATATATATATATATATATATATATATATATATATATATATAATATTATATTATATGTGATGCGAAAAATTAATGTTAACCTTAATGTTAATGCTAATATACACTTATACTTATATGCATTAATGTTGATGTGTCGTTTCAATCACAAGCTTTGATAAGTCCTTTGAATGCCTACAGGCTAACCAATTAGAGTACTCCAAAACACTCATTATTCAACCAATCAAACCTACTTTTGTTTATTTTTGAACCTGGTTGATCACTATTTATTGGCTATCTTTTTAATTTAAAGTTTTTATTTTAGTTTAATCCACTATGGCCACATATCTTAAATGTTTACATTAGATCTTGTTCATAGAGGTTTTAAACATTCTATGTAATAATAAATTCGATTATACACTCTTTTTTTTTTATATAATTATGGTTAATATACACTTATATCCAGTGCAGCGTGTGTGAAACTATGATCCACGTGTCAATGATTTCTTGAAACATTTTTTAACCATGAGTACACATTATATAATTTAATATATTTGAATCTATTTATTATTAATCCATAGTATTTTTTAAGAGCCATATCAAACATCAAATGAGCGCCAATTTTAGATTTCATAAATAATTTTTTAATAAATTACAACGACATTTATATTTCAAAATTATTTTTTAATAAATTAAAAAGAAAAATAGATTTAAAAAATTGAAAAATTATTGATAAACTAGACTTAAGAAATTAAAAAACTATTGATAAATTTTTCATATTTTCTATTAAATTATGTATTAAATGAAAAATATTCATTTAACTTAAAATCTCAACTATTCATTATATTGAAAATAGAAATTCCTCTAATCCAATTCCAATATAAATCAAACCCACAACTTAATTACTTATAACTTTAATTATATATATATATATATATATATATATATATATATATATATATATATATATATAACCCAAAAAAAATCCACCAAAAAATCAAAATTTTCTAATTAACCAACGGAAATTCCATTAAAATATAACTTTGAAGCTTCGAAGGCCATCTCACATTTTAACTAGTACACATTTAAGTTGTTTCATGGTCAAGACAATCATCACTTGCTTAGGTTTGACTATTTTCCTTTTGCTACGTGTATACCATATTTATTGAATTTGGTTTATATATAAGAGAATATATGTATTAGTGGTAGAGATTTTGTTCGAATTAGAAATTATATTGTGATTTTTTTTCATTTTCAATATTATTTATAAACACTCAAATTAAAATTATTTTTCGAAAAGGAATATAATCCATATTAAACATATATGGGTATTTGGAGTATATATGGTTATTTGTTTATGTTGACTATTTTTTATTTTTATTTTTTGCTATGGTTATTGAATTTGATTTATATATATATATATATTATAGTTGTAAATATTTTGTTTGAATTATAATGATATATGGATATTTGCTTTGTTTATGTTGACTATTTTTCTTTTGCTATGGTTATACAATATTTATTGAATTTGGTCTATATATTATAGTTGTAAATATTTTGTTTGAATTATAACGATACATCAGAAATTATATTGTGATTTTTTTCTATCTTCAATATTATTTATAAACACTTAAATCAAAATTATTTTTCAATACTAAGCATATATGGGTATAGAGATTCAAAATTAGATAAAACTTACGGTACATATAGCCTACTTCAAAATACAATGCTTGATTACAACATATTTCCCTCAATCCACTAGGTCATTCAATTTTGGACACTTAACATTAGAGTTGTTGGATTGATACTTGAAGATATTATTCATGCTTAATCCACTAAGGGATGGAGGATGGTCTTAATTGACCATTAGCCATCACCTCTCCAAACTTCAAATTGCATTGTTGGTTGGCACATTGATCTGCTTCTTGGTTATTATCCCTTAGAATGTGCTTGAAACTTGTCTTTGGGATATGTTTTGATATCTTCTTAATTTGATTCAAGAGATTACCTAGAACTAGTTTGTCTCTAGGGGAAGATTCTTTGACCAAATACTAAATTACTAAAAGAAAGTCACCCAATACAATGAGAAAAGAATCCTGAAATTTTGTGGCAAGAATAATGTATTGGAATAAACTATAAGCTTTTGCTTGATTATTTGTCATCTTCCCCAAGCCCCACGAATATTATAAAAATTTGATTTCTCTAGGGTCATAAAGAACCCCTCCCCTCTTGCCACCTAAGGTAACCCTAATTCAAAAAGTATCAAATCTACCATTTGAATTATTATTATCTATAATTTCCTGTAATAATTATTTATTTATTTTTGTAAAATAAATATAAATATAAATAGTAAAACCACTCTATGGATAATATGATATATTAGTTAAGATGCATGTACTTTTTCACTCACAATCAATCTTGAAACCAGAAATAATATTTTTAAAAACTTTAACGACATAACATTAACAATCCCATTTTTATTCCTTTCCTCTATCTCAATCCAAGGTACTTGGGATTTCCATTTTTGTCCTTGAATGCTACTTGGTATTTTCATGCGGACGATGCTGTGTTCAGAAGATATATGCTAGAATGAATTGAAATAGCATAAGTCAAGGATTATTAATGGCAGCCAATTCTTACGCAACAAAGGGGCTCGGCCTTTTAGCATGTACTCCACTGAATCTTTGGATTAGAGTACCATAAAATTGCAACTATGTGTTTATAATGGAACAAAGTATGTGGGTGCATATTGCGAGGTTTTTCTACCAGAGCCACAATGGCTTAAATATAAATATATACATTTTGTATTGACAATCAATGAATTTTCAATTCCATGGGGTAGTCAATTAACGAGTTGAAGATAACAGAGAAATATCTATTATCAGGATAGAGATAGCAGAAAGTTTATAGAGAACTGAAATAAACACAAGTGACTTTATCTGAGATCCAATGGATCATTCCATCATTTTACAAGCCCGAAGATCGGAGAATAATCCATCACCTGTTGTGTTATCGTTGGGATTTTAGGGAGACTTGGCAGGATACTCGCTTTCGTATTTGAATCCTTAAAGAAGTTGAGGTAGAAAGTGATTGAGATTTGGGTGTCGAAGTGCTTACGGAAGTTTAACCCAAATATGGTTATCCTTGATCATGTTTTGGCTAAGCAATTTAAGGGCACGATTCCATGAAATCTAAAAAGGATCATATAGATCCTTGTTTGGATCAAGGAATTGAAGAATCCAATTCTCAAAATCCAAAGAAATCTAACCCAGATCAAAGGTTGATTCATGATATCCACTATAACAATTTCTCAAAAATGAAAACTTTTAATAGAGAATATGACATCAATAAAGTTGTTGAAGTGCCAAGTTCTCTAGGTAATCATTTATTACTTACGAACTCAAAGGGAAGTTCAACAAAAATTGATCTTATAAGATCTATATTTAATAGGAAATTCCTCCACAATATTGGAACCATGGTATTCAAACTGAAAATTTAACTATGAAGTATGGATAACAATCAAACAATGTTGATAAAATTGAGCCATGAGTCCATGTCATTATAATTAATGTGGATGTGAGCGATACCTGGTTGGGTCTGAGTGCACCCCCACTAAAATTCTATGGAAAAGGGTTTATTTAGGCTACACAAATAATATTATATGAACATGGGCTTTTGGCTATAAAGGTTGTTCTTTCTAGCAAGAGTTTTCATAGCAAATTAGTTAACGCTTTTCATGAAGTATTCTTGGATTTATATGAAATTAAAGTAAACAATAACATAAACTATTTGCTACTAGTTTGTCTATTTTTCATTGGTTCTGATGGAAAAGATAATTCCTTGCCCACAAAGTGAAATAGGTTATTTTAGGAGGGTATGTGAACCAAATAAGAAAAACATGATCTCAAATACGTTGTATTCTTATTGAATGCAGATGGATTTTCCTTGATTTTTTTAACAAATCTCATGCTACTAGCTGGCATTTTTAAAATGTAATCATGTTGGCTCTTTACAATTTGCATAGTTTACCGTCAATGGATGATCCAAATTACTAATTAGAGGAGAAAGGATGTATAAGTATATCCAACCAAATATGGGGTTATCTAATATTTACTTCGTTTCTTCTAATCAAAGCATGGAATAAAAAATACATTATTGTGGTTCAATGTTTGGTTGAATTTATTCTCTACCTTTCTTGATTTGAAAGGAGTGTATTAGTTTTGTTGTGCTAAGTGTCCTTTCAGTAATAAAAACATGTACAATTTGTCTCCATTTGTTTTCTTAAGGAATGAGTGTTTTAACCATGAAATATAGATGAATTTGTGAACTTTAAGCATGAAAATAAGCCTAAAAAACATTAAATAACAATGCGTAACAAAGAAATACAATCACACATAAGTTTTACACAGAAGGCATGATGAAGCAATTCACCTTTCCTGGGCTACATCTGCTATTTCAGCTCCCAATTGCATGCCCCTCTTTGTCATTATGCTCAAAATTGTAAATTACATGTGTTTACAGACCTCTAATGGTTGTTTTCTCTGCACTAATGGCTCCAGAATGCTCAAATTAGTCTAGCTAGACTCTTGTTTCACCCAAATTGGTTGAAAATTGACCTCCCAATGCATTTTTCCCAATGGCAGCTAGAAAAGCTCCGCTAAAAGTGGAGACTGCACTTAACTGTGGCTAAATTTGGTAAAAACCCTAAATTCTAGGGCGCCGCTACAGTCTCCGCCGAATAAACAATTTACATTAACGTTTAGGAGTGGGTGCATGTGACATGTTGACCCTAGCCCAAAGGTTACAGTTTGTTAAACCATTAGTCCAAACTTACAATTATAAATGGAATCAGGAGTGGGCACGGTTCCGCAAACCATGGCATTTGTTGCCATTACTCTACACCATGTGACTGCGTTAACATTCTGCTAGATAAGCCTCCCATTCAACTGTTAACTGCAACTTACATTACTGCTTAACATGTGATCGGATATATCACTGCCGATGGTTAAGGTTTATGTTGCAGGTTGATATAACGTTTGATGTCGGGTTTTAACATCATGTGTGATCAGGTGATCATGGCCTAAGTGAAAAAATGCTCAAATTTGGAACTGCTTAGAACTGGTAATAAATTGATCAACCGGATAGTGTTCGTCATTACAATCCTAACGCCGCAAACGACACTCAAATCTGATGTTCGATGTGGAAGATATTAAAGTTTTAATTTTTCTCAGTAACCTTCAAAATAGTACTTTGGAAAGAAAAATTGGCATCTTCAGAAAAGTTGTGGAAATGGAAAATTTTATTATTTTTATAAAAAAAAATTGGATGGCATTTTAGTGGGTGCCACGTGGCCTGCCTGGAGGCTGCCACGTGGCCCCAAGCCTCAAGGTTCAATCTTTAAAAATTTTGATGTTGAAAGTTTTCATTGGTTCATTGGGCTGACCTGACCCGACCCAACCCGGATGGGCATGGGGCACCCACAGGTGGTGTCGACCCGTGAACTTGGGCGGAGTTTGAACGCAGGATCAACACTAAACGTGCCTGCGTGCAAAGATGGGTGAGCAGTGAACGCAATCGCGGGTCAGGTGCGAACGCGAGCCGGTGTGAACATGGGCAGAGAGTAAACGTATAGGGTCAGGTGTGAACATGGCATGGGTCAGCAGTTGTGTGTTGGTTATGAACGCAGTGTTGGCATGTGAATGGAGCCCCAGGTGGTGTCTACTCGCGGGTCGGAGTGTGAACGGTCGCGCAGGGTTTACCTGCGGGTCACCACAAAACAGTCGGGTGGAGTATAAGGGTTAGCCCCCATGGTGTTAGCCCTCAGCCCATAAGATCTCAAGTGGAGACCATGGGCGCGGTTAACCTTATCCGCCAACTCCTAACTGCCCAAAAACCGCACATATGAACGCGCTGAAAACTCACAGTTACATTAAATGTTTCCACCTAACTTGGAGCAGGTCCCCCCTAAAACGACGGAGATAGCCAAAATGGCGGAGTTAACTGCAGTTTCCCAAATTTAAAGGAGGCTTTTTAGGCCAAACTGGACAAAACTTCAGTTGGGCATAACTTTCACTAGACAGAACCTTTTTGGACGAATTGTTTTTTGATTTTGGGTATTTTGAGCATTCCAGAGCCAATGGCATAGTTTTAAGAGTCAACAGAGCTGATCTTCAAGTACTTTTTCAGCAGAGAAGCTTGAAGAGCCATGAGGGCCTAGGGAGTGTTGGAGCTGTATTGGGATATGATTAGCTATTGGAGGTGAAACAAAAGCCAATATTTACTGTTTTCTGTGTTCTGAACTCATTTCTACAGCTTATTTTTCCTCTTTAGGCTTTCTTATCACTGTATAACCAATTTGAGCATCTAATAAGAGCAAGGACATGCCCATTTTGGGGCCTTGGACCTGGCAGATGTAGCCCAGGAGGGGTGAACTGCCTCATCAGCTACTGTGTTATATTATGTGATTTTATCTTGCTGTGTTTTTCAGATTTAATAAGTTAAATAGTAAAAATAAATAACACTCCTTCACACATAAGACTCAGAAATTTACCAATAGCACTTTGTTTCAATTGCAAGACATATAAAACAGTTTGCACATGTAATTTTATGGAAATGAATACCTTGAACAACAAATACAAGTTCTAAAGCCAGAGTCTGTAAAGGGCCAGGTAGCCTCTGGATCTCATCCTTTTTCAAAGGTGACATATCTAGTAAATTCCCCTACAGTCAATCTTCGGAATAGATACAAGTAGTTTCATTTTAGATTAGTTAGTATCAGAGCTCAGGTTTAGAGCCATAGAAGCTAGAGTTTTTACTCAGCATTTGTTTTGTGCAAAGATTAAGTCATTTGTTTGCAAGTTTTGATGTTGACTAGGTTAAAACTCAAGAGAGGTGAAGGAAACTTGGTTAGTGCACAAACTAATCCACAACCAAGAAGGGTCAGAGAACCACCTCCAAGAGCCCTAGAAGTAGCTACAAGCATGTCTTCAAGAGAAGATGAAACTCTTGAAGAGATGGATCCCAAGGAAGAAGAAAGGGTATTTTGAAAAGCTTTCTTGGATATGACTTAAATGGTAAGGATCCTCTATCAAGAAAGAAATGATAGGATTGTTGGAGAAGGGTCTAAAAACCAAAAAGAAGGAGAGGATTCCTCAGGAGGAAAGAAGGGTAATGATCAGTCAAAGAAAGGGAATGGAGGAAAGGTGATCCACCATCTCCATCGTCATCCTCTTCCTCATCATCATCTTCCTCGACTTCGGTAAATCAGTCACATAAGTCGAAAACCACTATTAAAAATCATTTTTTAAAGCTTGATGTCAAATTTGAATTTCCAATATTTAACGGTGAAGTTAATGCAGAGAAATTAGATAATTGGATCCAACAATTGGAAGTCTATTTAAGGATTCAAAATTTGGATGATGACGACACTAAAATACAACTAGCCTTGCTAAGGATGGATGTAGTAGATTTGGTACGGTGGGAAGCCAAGACCAAGGAGGAAATTCGAAAAAATGGTAAGCTTACTTTATCATGGGTTGAATTTATTTCCACAATTAAGAAGAAATTTTATCCTCTTTCTCATCTACAAAAGGCTATAATGAATTGGCAAAATTTTAGACATCTTAAAGGGAAAAGTGTTCAAGAATACACTCAAGAGTTTAGGAGAAGAGCATTGTTGTTAGGAGTAGACTTACAAAGTCAAGATACTTTTCTGAAATATATAGGTGGTTTGCATAATTAACTTATACATACTATCCTTATGTTCAATCCTACTAGTCTAGATGAAGTTTGTGTACAAGATACGGATTTAGAGGCTAGAGGTAAAAACACTTTTGATGTGAATGAGGGTAGTGATTTTAAAGGCAAAGGAAGAAAAAGGATTGCAAACTCTAGAAAGGAAAAAGGGAAATTATTTTGCAAGAAATATTAAAAAACAAGCCACGATGAAGATCATTGTTGGAAGCTTCATTCAGAACTGAAACCAGAGAAATATAAAAACAAAGACAAAACCAAAGAAAATGGAAAAAATGTTGCAACTGTTGAACAGGACTTAGGGTCTGAATCAGGTGATGAGACTAAAAGTATCGCCTGTAGAAATTTGCTGAATAATGATTAATTATCCACCGAGACTATCCTGATCACATACAATTCGAATTTATATGCAACACATAATCTCTTCCACTCAACTCAACTCAGATCATCACACATGCAGAAATAAAATCAAGCGATAACACATCAAATCATAGTACACATTAACACGGTATGTATGGGGAAAGCTTATAGGCGAAAACCCCTTGACTATTGTGTATATTATAATGGAGAAATCAAGTAACAAACTCGGTACAATACTCCTCACAAGTACTCAGTACTTTCTCATACAGTTACTCACAATCTAGCTCAGTTTTGAACAGGTTACTGGTTCAAAACTCACCGCCAATTGCCTTGCCTCTATTGCGTGTTTCAATGCTATAGGATGGCCTCTTTATATAGATAAACCACCAGCCTGAACTGCGCAATCCTCATGGGCTTACTCCACCTATCTGTGTGTTGCAAATAGCAACAATATAGTCACATGATAGCTAACTCCACCTTTTCATCTACCTCTTTCACTGGTCTCCACTGAACTGATCATGCACTGTAGTGAACTGATGTGTTCTTGAGTTGAATAATGAGTTACTAATTAATGAATTAAATAATATTTAATTCACTCCACTCATAACTAATTGATTAGCTAGATAAACTAATCTCAACCAGTTCAACTAAAATAAACAGAACACAACTCCACTATCTGTCTCATTAACTCCTCCAAAATTCTGTCACTGAAGTCCAATTGAAGTCAACCATGCATGATGCCATCAAACCCTTGGGAACCACATGATTCCTCTGTCAGATGCATGAGCCACTTCTGTAGCTCGAACTGAAGTGCTCCAAGAGAGTAAACTGCTGTTTAGAGTCCAAATATTATTAAGGGTAAATAATATTTGACTTCCGTATTTTTAGGATAGGCAGTCTAAAAATAGACTTCGACCTATAGGTCCAAAAATAGAGGTCCATATATTTTTACCAACATGACCAATACTCCAAGAATAACATACTGCAACCCCTGGACCATGCTCCATATGTCTAAAAATAGACATAGTCTAAAAAATAGACTTTGCGCCAGAATTTGCCTGCGGGCCCACTTAGTGAAGGCGACTTCATTTCACTAAGCTCCATCATCTTGCTGCATTCTCAACACTCCCTCTCAGCAAGATATGGATTATCTGCAATCCCTATCCTGCCTCTGTGGAATTCGAACTTGCTCCTGGTGAGCGCCTTCGTCGGGATGTCGGCATCCTGATCCTCCGTGGGAACATATGAAAGCATCATGATTCTCCGCTGAACACAATCTCTGATATGATGATACCAATATGTGAAGCCATGCTGCCTCAACTGATCCTCCTGTCTGTACCATGAACCATATCCCGATGTGCCTCTAATATAGCGCAATACATGCTTGCCTGCCTTCCAAAAGAGCTTGGTAGGCTTAACCATAGCTTGCGAAAGCTGGTTAACTGCATAGCATATATCGGGTCGTGTATTGACCGGATACATAAGCGACCCCACCAACTGTCGATAGACAGTGGCATCCACTACCTCCGCTGAAGTAGCATCCTCCTTCCTCCAACCACCAGGAAGAGGAGTGTCAACAGGCTTGCGGCCTTGCATGTTGAACCTCTCCAGAATCTCCCGAGCATACTTTCCCTGAGAAACAAACAGTCCTCCGCTGCGCTGCCAAATCTCCAATCCCAGGAAATAATGAAGGATGCCCAAGTCCTTCATCTCAAACTCTCGTGCAAGATCCTCCTTGCATGAAAGTATCAACTTCTCATCGCCAGTCAAAATCAGATCATCTACATACAATACGATGATCAACAGCTTCCCCTCCACCACAATCTGGTACAGGTTTGGATCCGCCTCACTCTTGGAGAATCCAAGCCCGGTGAAGTAGCTGTCTATCAAAGTGTACCAAGCACGAGGTGCTTGCTTCAGCCCGTACAGTGCTCTCTTGAGTCGGCACACATGCGACTCACTGCTGAAGATCTCAAAACCTTCAGGCTGCTCTATGTACACCTCTTCCTCAATAACTCCATTGAGGAACGCGGTCTTCACATCCATCTGATGAATGTGCCACCCCATCTGCGCTGAGAGAGCAAGGATCGTCCGTATGGAAGAGTACCTTGCGACAGGTGCAAAAGTCTCCTCATAGTCAATCCCCTCGATCTGTGAGAAGCCACGGGCGACAAATCTCGCCTTGTACTTCTCCACACTCACGTCAGCTGCCTGCTTCACCTTGTAGATCCATCGCGAACCTACAACTGATTTCCCAACCGGTCTTGGGACAATCTCCCATGCACTGTTCCTGATGATCGAATCATATTCTTCGATCATGGCATCAACCCATGAGAGTTCCTCCACAGCTTCCTCAAAAGAGGATGGCTCCGTCACAACACATTGACTCACAAGAGCCATGTATCCAGTGTACCGATCCGGTGACTGTCTCTGTCTGCGCTGTGCTGTAGGTGGTCCTACAACCTTCTCTGCATCCCGAGCCAGTCGCTCAGCTTCTGTAGTGCGCATGCGCCCTCTGATGGTTGGTGCTGCATGGGTGGTCTCTTCCACCTCCTGAACCTCCTCTTGTGGCTGATCCACATCCGGAAGCTCCTCCTTGGGAACTAACAACTCCTCATCTGCATGCAAGTGTAGCTCCCTCTCAAGCGAACACTGCATGGCTTTCTCCTCCTGAAATTTTATATCCCGTCGCACAACAGTCTTACGACTGTCTGAAAAATACACCCGATAGTTGTGAGGTGTATCAGTGTACCCCACAAATATTCCAACCTCAGCGGTTGGATCCAGCTTCCTTCTCGCATCCTTCGTCACATGCATGTAGACAGGAGAACCAAAGATCCACAAATGGGAAATATCAGGCCTCTTGCCAGAATAAGCCTCCTCCGGTGTACTCATGCCAAGAACCTTGTGAGGACAACGGTTCTGCACATACACTGCTGTATTGCATGCCTCGGCCCACAAGTGAAGGGGTAGGCCCTGATCATGCAACATCGCCCGTGCAGCACCCATGATCGTTCTGTTCTTCCGCTCAACCACCCCGTTCTGCTGTGGGTTATGGGGTGCGATGAGCTCTCTCCGAATCCCTTCTGCGCTGCAGAACTCCTTGAATTCAGCCGAGATGAATTCACCACCGTTATCACTCCTTAGAGCAATCAGCTTCTTCCCCGACTCCTTCTCGACCAGTGCTTTAAACTCACAGAACTTTGCGAATGTATCGCTCTTCTTCTGCATGAAGAAGATCCAGCACTTTCGAGAGAAATCATCAATAAAGATCACATAATATTTGTGCTTTGATGTCGAAGCAACTGAGAAAGGACCATGTTAGGGTCCCGTGATTTGGCCGATTGGCTAGCCAAATGACGATGTAACATCAAACCAAGCTTTGGAGCCCAAGGACCTAGCCTTCCTGGACTCGGAGAGGGCTCTCTCTATTATATGCAAAAGATATCGGTGTGTTTGCTTATGGTGTTATGATATTAGGCTAGTTATGAAGTATGTTTTTAGTTTTTTGGTTTTTTAAGTTTGTGAGGGATGAAACTGATCAAATACATAAACAGGATAACAAGATGTAGATAAATTGGGCTATGGGGTCAAACAGGTCAAGGAAGCTATGAGGTGATGATGTAAAGCTGCTGTAGGGCCGATTTGATTCACGGTAGAAGGGATCTCTGGGAAAAATGGCTTAAATGGACAACAAGTTGGTGAAAGACAAGGGATTTCAAGTGTAACTAGTTAATAGCAGACATAAACATGTAATAGCAAGCCATTAATCATGCTAAGTATAACTACAAGCTAATTAATACATAGAAATCAAACATTCCAGCCATACATAGAGGTATAAGACCCTCTAACTTCGGGAAATGGCTATCAGACTTTGGGGAAAACACATGAGACAAACTAACAACTCATAAACTATGCCGAAACGCCTAAACATAGTCTCTAAGTCATTGGGCACTTGGACAAATTAGTTTTCATAGTTTTAGGCAAAGGGCTAGATCGGGACTAGGCCTCCTTGGTTCAACAAGATGATCAACAAATCAGTCAAAGAGAAAGTTTTATGGACAAAACTATGGGCAGCTGATAGGTAGGTAGGGCAAACCATACATCCTACTCAACATACATGGAACTGATGAATAAAACTTAGCAACAACACCTTAGGTTACTAAAGAGCAGCTAAGAATTCTTTAGCATAACTAAGGGAGAAGAAAACATCAAGCTATGAAGATTCGGGGATTTTGAGGTGCCTCCATGGGCATATCTCAAAATCAATCTTTACTGATCTATAGCAGCAAGAAATATGTAGTGTGAATGAAAAACTAGAAGACAAAACACATTAAGAAGCACTATACCATTCTACCATGTCAAGGAATCCATCAACAATCCTTCATCATTCCTCAAAAGCATCCAAGAGGCAGTCCAAAAATCATAACTCAAGTGTATTCTTCAAAGCTCATATGACCAATGTATAAATTCTTCTCTCAAGTTCAGCCTCTGATTTACAATGAGAACCATGGAATAAATAGGCTTGAGGGAGGAAAACCTCATGGAGCAACTAGCTATCCCATTGGCCAAGTCAAAATATCTAAACTTGTCCTTGAGGCTTTGCAAAGCCCAAGGCACAAAATATCCCATAAAATATCTAAAAAACTGCTAAAAACGGAAATTATATTGACTTTACATCATTTTCCAAGGATAAAAATAGCTTAACGCACATTTGGGAAAAGCAGATTTTTGAGGTTCAAAAATTACAAAAATACTTCATATTTATGCCTGAAAAAGGTCCCCTGACTTGCTGAAGGCAAATGGCAGCCTTCCCGGTGTCGAAATGAGGCTCATGATGGCCCGTTCGAAAGCTCTCTGTGTCTGCTTTCCGGCGCAACTGAAATCACCTCAATCTGATCTCTAGAAGTCCCTCAAAACTGTACCTGTGTGCAAAAACCCAGAAAATAGCAGACTGCTGATATGGCGGGCAGAATGTGCAAAAGGAGGGTGTTTTTCGCCAATTTGAGGGGGCGAATGATCTTCAAATGCTCTAAAAATCGCTGGAGACCTGCTCATGGAATTATGGCATCCATCGGTATCATCCTCCTCCCTTGACAACTCATCAAACTGAAATGGCGAATTTATGAGTTTTCGGCCAAAAACCCAAAAAATGCCAAAAAACAAAAAGTTGCCGAAAAAGGCCCAAAATTGGCATGCATGACCCTCAAGGGTCCCTAGTAACATGCTTCGAAGTTGAGGCCAGAATGTCAAGCGCTGATGTGCTTTTCTCCTCTTTTCGTGCGGGCGCTTCCTTTTAGCCTTCTTTTCCATTACTGTTTTGAGTTTCTTCATGGCGCTGCTCTTTATCATTGTGCTGCATATCATCAATGTGTTCTCCTTTACCTTGCTGCGCTGCCTCACTGTGCTCCTCTTCAAAACACTGCCCTTTCTCTTTGTGTGCCACTTAATCCAATAAACTCAACAATATGAACACAGTCAACCTTAGTGTATTTACACAGTCAGATTTTACTGCTCATAGGACAAGTTGGCAGAGTTTAAAAAGTTTCTGAGGTGGTAGCAAAGTTCTTGCAACAATTATAAAACTAATGGACTTTTCTTTGAGCAAAGCACTACCCTCTTGTACACAGCCCATCCAATATATTTAACAATGTAAACACAATTAATCAAAAGATATCTACACAGTCAAAGCCACTGTGTTTAATAAGTGACAAAGTTCATTTTGCTTTTGATTGGCCATATAGAATCCAGGAGCATTCAACAACGATAAACCCTTTCTTGAACAAAAAATACTGCCTTTTTCATGTAGGACTACTGCTTCACTTTTCACCTACTTTGTTTCTCCCTTAGAACACTGTTCCCACCTTTCAAAACTGTGTTGAGGGCAGTCTATAAGGTCCTTTGGTATTTATCCAGATATATTACTTTTACTAAGACAGTATTGAGAAAACAAAGTTATGCAGGCCCAAACCTTTCAATAAGGAAATCAATTCTCCTCAACAAATGTCTTCACTAGTGCGCACAGCTGACAGAGTTTGTATGTTGTGCTTAGACAGCTAGAATGTTCCTCATGCTTGACAAACATCATTAGAACAGGAGTATGATGTCTTATCATTTTTTCGGGCAACTATGGGCTCATTGACACTTGAATTATCACTTCATTATCAACACACTACAATCTGTTTCAAAAAATAGCACTCAACATATTTGACTTACACCATGACCCTTAAAGCTTCATTGCTCTGTCTAGTAATTTGATTTAAAAGGATGAAAACACAAAAGATCATCCTTGGTTTGCTTTGGTGGGGGTCTCTTGTAAATCTCCTTTTTGACAGAAAAACGATGGTTTGAAATAGCATGTGGACTTTTCATCATTTGCATTTTTCTTTAAAGAATAAAACATTCCCAAACTTGACCAAGCTAATTTGAAAAAACAGTGGGTGACTGTTTTGGAGGTTTTATGCTTGTGACTCTTCTTTTACCATGAGCAGACCACTTTGAAGGGTAATCATTACTTGATGAGGGTCGATGATTCATGAAATATCTTTGCCATTTTGCACGGAGGTGAGTTCACTCTTTGAACCCTAAACTGATAGTTCCTGCCTTTGATGCTTCAAAGGAGATAAAAATCCTGCAAACTAACTTAGAATGTACTGTTTTACCTCTATTCCAAACATAACAGCAGAGTATCTTGACTTGTGTTCATAGGGCGAGTGCCATACCTTTGTGACAGTGGCATGCCTACTTTGCTCTTAACGAGTTCCAGAACCTGAAGGAATAGTGCCAAGGTTTTTCTTGCATCTTATGAACTTGTAGATTCATTTTCAGTGCCCTTTGTTGAAAAAGAAACTGAAATGTCACCCCAATATCTTTTATATTCCTGATTCTTGAATGTCATACCTGTCTTTGTCATTTTGAAAGGAGAGGCTTATCTTTTTAACTTAGTTTTGACAATTTCTGCCTCCGTTTCATCCTAGTTTTGAGGGAAATTTCAGTGGTTATTCATATCAATGCAAATTTAACCTTCTTTAAAGCTTCACCACTAGTCAACACCATAAGTCTTGATTTTTCTTTAGACCAAACTATCCACCCTCTCTTGGTGATCTTAACAAAGCAAACGGGCACATTGAATACCTTGAAACCGATGATGATTCTTTTTGAGGAGTTGAGCAGCTCTAGAAAGAGTTTTTTTTAAGGTTTCTAGGCAAATTTTTTGACCATTTCTACAGGAGTGCCGCGGGCTGCTACAGGCGCGTCGCGCAGCAGTGTATCCCTTTGTAAAATTTGTGCACAGGCGCGTCGCGCACTTTTCCAGGAGTGTCGCGCAAGTTTGCAGTCCATTTTGAAGGCCTTCCCGGTGTCGGAATTGGGCGCAAGATGGCTCGTTGGAAAGCTGTAGAAGTCTACTTTCCAGAAAAACTTGAATTTTTTCTTTTGGTTTCCATTTGATCCTTCAAAAATTGATTTTCCCAACACTGGTCAAAACTGGTGAATCCTGGTGCAGAAATGCATCGAGATGTTTGTAGGTCATTTTTGAATGCCTTCCCGGTGTCAGAATTGGGCACGAGATGGCTCGTTCGAAAGATGTGGAGGTCTAATTTCCATAAAAACTTGAATTTTTTCATTTTGTGTCCATTTGATCCTTCAAAAACTGACTGTCCCATCACTGGTCAAAAAAGGTGTATGCTGGTGCAGAAAAACATAGCGTTGATTGTAGGATACTTTTGGATGCCTTCCTTTTGTCGGAATTTGGCCCGAGATGGCTCATCGGAAAGCTATGGAAGTATATTTTCCATAAAAAATTTAATTTTTTCATTTGGAGTCAATTTGGTTTTTCAAAATCTGACTGTCCCATCACTGGTCAAAATGATGAATCTTGGTGCAGAAATTCTCCCGTGACATTTGAATTTTTCACGTTTCTCACAAACCATGATACCTGTGTAGAAACTGAAGAAGGTTTTTCTTCTTGAAACTATGAGGGACAAAAACCTCTCTCACTTTTGTAAATTTCATCTCTTTTTGGTCAGAAACGCATTTTTAATCAAACTGCCCGGGCGCTCCTTAACCCTAATTTTGCTGTGGCAGAGGTATTATGATTCAACAGCCATGCCAATTTTACTATCCCTTTGTATTTTCTGAGATGAGATATTTGAGCCTCTTTTTGACTATGGGTACACTCCTTCAGTGGAATTCATGTAAACTCTTTCATCCTCTGTCTATCAAGAAGGGCGATTCTTCTAACACCTTTACTCTGCTCAAAATGTACCAGCAAGGTACCTTTGACCATTTAATAATGAACCTGCCTATATCTTGTTTTGAACTCCTCTCCAGAAACTGAAAACATGTCAAAGTCTTTTATGTATGCTATGAACCACTGTGTATCTTACTTTTCAGTGCCTTTTGATGAGGAAAAAGCTAAACTGTCACCTTAAAAACCCCTTCTATACTTATGGCGCTTTGTATGAAAAGAGGACATCCATAGAGGATACTTTATGTTGCAGGGGGTGTCTTTTGACATTTTGACAGAGGTCCTTTCCATTTTTTCAATATAAACTAACACTTTGCTCTTAATTCTTTGGAGTTAATGATGCCCACTGTGAAACTAATCTTGATTAAGGGTGCAAAACTACAGTTGCATTCACCTCTGTTTATCATTCTCTGTCTAAAAAGGGCGCCTCTCCTCTGCTCAGAATATATCAACAAGGCATCTTGGTTCTCTGTTATAGGAGCAGACCTCTTTTGGAGAAACTAAACATAATTTTCCTTTTGTCCACTATAGGTACAGTTTTACAGACATTTTCATTTGAATAGGAAAACCAATACTTTTGAATCATAAACACTATCTTTTACCTGGTGTAAAGACTTTTTGCTTTCTTCCTTTGTATCCTTCCACTGCACCTTTCTGACTAATCAGTCTTCAACAATATCCAAGGCTTTGGCCATCTGCTCATACATGGAGGAGGCTCTTCATCAGGTAAATTATCCGAAGGTTGCTTGACAAATCTGTTTGACACAGCTTTTCCCTGGATGTGATGGAAAGTAAACCACTTGAAAAACATCAATACTAGCATCTCTACTTGCAATCATCACTGTGTTTCAGAAGAAACCCTAGCCAAAGTGACACTGTCTCCCTGCACTGCTCTGAGGGTGATTGAAAAATCATTATTTGCTTTAGTCAACTTATGACAAATTACTTGAAAAATAGTCTCTGTGACTATGGAGGTCAGTGCCTTTTGAGAAACCAAGAACTTTCTTTCTGCCTGTGTAATGGCATGTTTTGTCAGCACCTCTTCAATTTGATCTTGTGTCAAGCAGGTTGCTTATGATTGGAATGTTTACTAATGACATGCCTTTCTAAAGTTCAACAATTTATATGATTTGAAAGCTTGAAATGACCTCCTTTATCAGACCAGACTCTTTTTTCCTTTGAGCTAGCATATTTCAAACTTTATTCCTGTTATGATCGTCAGTCACATTCATACAACCTGGAGATATTGTTTCACTGTTCAGTAAAAGGCAAACCTGGACTTTTGCAATCTTTAAAGTCAATACTGGCCTGCGCCCTCTGCTTGTGGATGAAGGAGGCGCCCTAACCCTCTGCTTGTAAATGAAGGAGGTTCTAGGCCATGCAAATTTACCAGTTTGCTGAAACAGTGGTGTCCTTTTCTTACTGTGATTTTCATGCTGGAAAGAACTGTAAGGTCCGGATGAGTGACTTCTTGCTTTGCAGCTTCATCTCAGGTTCATGCTACATTTAGAAGCAGCTGTTCTTCTAACTGCAGATTCAAGCACTTCTTCCTGAGATGAAGTTATATTTCCTGTTCTTTGCAGAATCCATAAAACACTGTGAAACACCTAATAGTCAGCTTGAGATTGGGGTTTATGCAGTGCTGAGACTTAGGGATATAAGTGGCGCGACTTAGAGCTATTTGTCAATTTCATTTGCAAAATGGGAGGTCAGTTACGGTTGGTCTGTAACAGATGGAGGCTTTTTGGCTTTTTGATGATCGCCAAGGGTAAAATGTCTTAAAGCGCCACTTCCTAACATAAGGGAAACTTTTGAAACAAATTTGGATTTGCCTTTTAAAGCTGATGGGCAGACCAGTAGGGCTGAAGCTAGATAGGATAGTGATAAGGAGTTTTGACTTTGACATGGGCGGACTGAAAAGTAGAAGGGCGAAAAAAGTTTTATGAGGGTTTTCTAGATGACAGATTGACATATGGAATTCAGCTTCTAGAGAACTCAGCTGTGGATATAGTCATCAC